>JAJMLU010000385.1:151785-166281 GCA_030569835.1 Pichia sp. NRRL Y-27261
CGCCGGTAAGGGTGTCTTAATCCCAGAAACCACCGAAGAAGCGTTAGCCGCCATCAAGGAAATCATGGTTGACAGAGCTTTCGGTTCTGCCGGTGATGAAGTCGTTGTTGAAGAATACTTAGAAGGTGACGAATTATCCATCTTATGTGTCAGTGACGGTTACTCATACGCTTACTTCCCACCAGCTCAAGATCACAAGAGAATCGGTGACGGTGATGCCGGTTTGAACACCGGTGGTATGGGTGCTTACGCTCCAGCTCCACTTGCAACCAGTTCTTTACTTGCTAAGATCGAATCTACCATCTTAAAGCCATCTGTCGATGGTATGAGAAAGGCAGGTTACCCAATGGTTGGTTGTTTGTTCGTCGGTATCATGGTCTCCCCATCCGGTGAACCAAAGGTTTTAGAATATAACGTCAGATTCGGTGATCCAGAAACCCAAACCGTTCTTCCTTTATTGAAGAGTGATTTATTAGAAATCTTCATGGCTACCGTCGAACACAGATTAGATTCCGTCGATTTCGAAATCTACCCAGGCAAGTCTTCCACTACCGTTGTCATGGCTGCTGCAGGTTACCCAGAAAGTTACAAGAAGGGTGATGAAATCACCATCGATTCCGCATTACCAGAAAACACATACATTTTCCACGCTGGTACTAAGTTAGAAAACGGTAAGATTGTTACTGCCGGTGGTAGAGTCATCGCTTCTACTGCTATTGCTGATTCATTAGAAGATGCCGTCAAGAAGGCTTACGTTGGTGTCGACCACGTTTCCTTTGCTGGTAAGTACAACAGAAAGGATATTGCATACAGAGCTTTCAAGAACAACGCTTCTAAGAAGATCAGTATCACATACGAAGATGCCGGTGTCAGTGTTGATGCTGGTAACCAATTAGTTGAAAACATCAAGAAGATGGTCAAGTCTACTGCCAGACCAGGTGCTGATTCTGAAATCGGTGGTTTCGGTGGTCTTTTCGAATTAAAGAAGGCCGGTTTCGATGATATCGATGAAACCGTCTTAGTTGCTGCTACCGATGGTGTTGGTACCAAGCTTAGAATTGCACAAATCATGAACATCCACAACACTGTTGGTATTGATTTAGTCGCTATGAATGTTAACGATTTAGTCGTCCAAGGTGCTGAACCATTAATGTTCTTAGATTATTTTGCTACTGGTCACTTAGACATCAATGTTGCTGCACAATTCGTCGAAGGTGTTGCTAACGGTTGTAAGTTAGCAGGTTGTGCATTAGTCGGTGGTGAAACCAGTGAAATGCCAGGTATGTACGAAGAAGGTCACTACGATACCAACGGTACTGCTGTTGGTGCTGTTTTAAAGAGCCAAATCTTACCAAAGTTCGACGAAATGAAGAAGGGTGATATCTTATTAGGTATTGGATCTGATGGTGTTCACTCCAACGGTTTCTCCTTAGTCAGAAAGATCATCACATCTACCGAATACGAATATACCGATAAGGCCCCATGGAACCCAAGCAAGACCATTGGTGAAGAAGTTTTAATTCCAACCAGAATCTACGTCAAGCAATTGTTACCATCCACCAGAGCCAACTTAATTCTTGGTTTATCGCACATCACCGGTGGTGGTTTAGTGGAGAACGTTCCAAGAGCTTTACCAAAGCATTTAGCAGCATCTATTGATATGAACACATGGGAAGTTCCAGCCATTTTCAAGTGGTTAGGTAAGACCGGTGGTGTTCCAATCAACGACATATTGAAGACCTTGAACTTAGGTGTCGGTATGGTTGTCATTGTCAAGCCAGAAAACGTCGAACAAGTGACGAAGAACTTAGAAAAGGAAGGTGAAACCGTGTACAAGATTGGTGAATTAGTCGACCGTAAGGACGATGAACCAGCCTGTGTTGTCCACAACGCCAACTCCGACAACCTCTATTAAGCAACCCGTGTATAACAGACCCCTCTATATATATCAAACCCAGTAATACTCCAGATACGAAACAAACCAAGCGCCCAACGCCAAACACCGCCAGAAGACCCACTCCGACGCTCTCGGAGACGGCTGACAGATACAGAACGGGAGATTGGCGATACCCGGATTGGGCACCTGCCACCGGCCCCGCCGCACCGCCACAGAAAAACCCCGCTCAGCGAAATTGCAGAAACGTGCACCGGCCAAATGAAAATTTTGCAGGACTTTGATGGTCTTTCTGCAGTCCAGACAGGAACAAATTGTCTGTTGGCTGAGCATTAAGCATTGAACATTGTACACTTGCACTGAAGATATACCCAGACAAGGCACCTTCAACACCCACCCACTCACACACACCACATCCAAGCAGCCATCTGCCACCTTCTTTATGCTCCTCAAAAGTGATCCACCCTGATTACGTTTCCTGAGCTTCCGTTACCAAACACCAGAAAATACAAGATAAAGAGCATTCTTCACAATGTCTGACAACAGCAGCTCTGCATCTGAATCGTCCATTTCCGTGTCTTCATCCAATGACGAAATCTCCATCCATTCCACCATCAGCGGAGAATCCATCTTGGATGATCACAGACATCAGAATTTGAGTTTACCGATACGTACCGATTCCCGTTTGATGAGCTCAAACCAAGAACAACAACAACAACAGCAGCCATCACAACAATATTTAATAGGCACTCCAATCATAAAGGAATCTTTAGCCGAAAATGAAGACGATATTGAGTACGACCCTATCACTGGATCCCAAAATCAAGAATCTGAGCGTGCACGTTATAAATCTCATCATCAACAGGCGCCAACAACACCCAATACCCCCCAAACCAAGAAATTAAAGAAACAGGCGATTAGAAGAAACAGAACGAACTCCACATGTTCGGATAATTCCGGCAGACCTATTCCTCAAATGCCAGAAAAGCCATCGAAGGTCAATATCAACAGCAACATCAATTCCAGAGATTTAGTCAATAGAATGGTTGCAGATGACGAATATGATGAATACGCCATGAAGTTCAACGATAACTTTAAGAACAACAACTCCAACAACTTGAATAACAATATGAGTTTTGCATCATCATCTACAACTCCGGCTCCATTGGTATTACCAACGAGAAACTCAGGCACAAGAAGTAAGTCATTCAGTGAACAAGTTAAATCATTCATTAGACCAAAGGAAGATTCCGTCACTGCCGGTGGTATTTTATTAGGATCTAATACCAACCGTTACAGCAATACCTTTTCCTCTGACGATGAATATGAAGATAGAGGCAAGAACAAGGGTATAATCAAAAACGCAGATGATGCAAGTAACGATAATTCATCCATGAGACGTTTATCACACCATTCTAATAATCTTGTGAAGATTGCATCCAGAGCGTCTTCTAGGTCTACACGAAGAAAAGTTGGAAGAGATGGTAATGATATGGATAGCGATGTCGATTCTCATGCATCCAGAGAATCCCAAGAAACTGAAGAGGATGTTTGTTTCCCAATGTTACCAGAACACATCAGAATCAGAGGTATTGATTTCGATGAAATTGAAGAGTTCATTTCTGAACAACGAGAAGAGAACGAGCGTATTGCAAACAGGGAGAAGGAACTTCGAATGGGTACGAATTCCGTTACTACGAGTTCTCAAAAAGTCAGTTCTGCTGCATTGAAATATATCCCAAAAAATCTACAAGGAAATACCCCCACCGAGAACAGTAAATCCAGAAACTCATCCTCTGATCTTTCCATGAAATCAGAAAAGTCATATCAATACGAATCCACAAGTACTAATAACAACTCGAATTATGATACCAAGACTGAAGATTTTGATCCACAGAATGTTACTTTCAATCCGAATGGTAACAGACACGAGGAAGAAGACCTTGGAGCCGATTTGCCAACGAGATTTTCATTCTTTTCATCCGAAGTTGAAGAAACCATCCATGCGGCAGACATACCATCCCTAGTTCGTGATGGTCAGGCATTTAAGGAATTGTTTGAACCTGAAGAGTCGATCTGGTGGTTGGATTGTACGTGTCCTACAGACAGTGAGATGAAGATGTTAGCCAAGGCATTCAGCATCCATCCGTTGACGGCAGAAGATATTCGTATGCAAGAAACTCGTGAAAAGGTTGAATTGTTCAAGAGTTATTATTTTGTTTCTTTCCATACGTTTGAAACTGATGCAGAATCCGAAGATTTCTTAGAACCTATCAATGTCTATATTGTTGTTTTCAAATCTGGTATCTTAACTTTCCATTTCTCACCAATTGCCAATCCTGCCAATGTGAGAAGAAGAGTTAGACAGTTGAGAGATTATGTGAATGTTTCTGCGGACTGGTTATGTTATGCGATGATCGATGACATTACCGATGGTTTTGCACCTATTATACAATCCATTGAATATGAAGCAGATGCAATTGAAGATTCTGTTTTCTTGTCGAGAGAGAATGATTTCGGACGAATGTTATTGAAGATTGGTGAGAGTCGTCGTAAAGTCATGACATTGATGAGATTATTACAAGGTAAAGCTGATGTGATTAAGATGTTTTCCAAGAGATGTCAAGATGAAGCGGCAAGTCGAAGAATGAATGGAGGAATTGCAAACAATAATGGACAGGCGCAACCAAGTGCAGATATTGCTTTATATTTGGGTGATATTCAGGATCATATTATTACTATGTTTCAATCGTTGTTATCTTACGAAAAGATTTTCAGTAGATCCCACTCTAATTATTTAGCGCAATTACAAGTTGAATCGTTCTATTCGAACATTAGAGTTACCGATATGTTATCTAAAGTTACCCTGTTGGGTACGATTTTAGTTCCGATGAATTTAGTGACCGGTTTATTCGGTATGAATGTGAAGGTTCCTGGAGATGGCCAGAGCAATTACGGATGGTTCGGAGGTATTGTTGGATTTATCTTTTTGCTGGTGTTTGTTTTAGTTTGCGGTGCATCATATTATTTGAAATACATTGAAAAGAAGGCCAGTGGAGATACCCTATCCTCAGGGTTAAGTATCAAGAGTTTTGGGTTTGGTCGTAAGAAGAAGAACCAAAACAGCTCGGGTAGAAACGATGCCGTTAGTTTACCAACTAGATTTACGAGATATGGTGACTGGTGAGGGATTTATATAGATACCCGTGTTATTGTATAATTATGCAGAAGAACAGACAATGTAGTATATAGCAATCGTGACTATTACTTTAATTTGTACCACTGTTAAAAGATTATGTGTCTACAACATACAAGACATCGATTACGGCAAACAGCGACGAGCAAAGAGCAACAAACGGAAAGCAAAGAGTAACAAGCAAACAGCAAAGAGCAATGTGAAAAGAGCAAAGAGCAACAAGCAATATGCAATAATAGGAATCAGCAATCGTTACTGTTGATACGGGGCTCACTCATCAATAACAGACGTATATGGAAATCTGCAATAAAGGGTCACATATTCCATGCCTTTTGAAATTGGTTGGTTCGATTAATAGTTCACAAATCATTAGCCTCACGAATCATCGTAATTTTGACGAACTTGCAATGCTGTACAGTTACCACCCGGTCAACAGAGATAGGGATGAGTCATATATGCAGACACATCTTGCCAAGCGATTTACAGCTATAAGTTGCTAATTTATCGCCTCTGTAGAGACAGTGCATGTAACATTCAAGCTGTTAATAGTAAAATATGCACGAAACTGACTAGAGTGTGGCGGATTCACATCTTCTGGTGGAATGCAAAACACCAGATACTTGCCATACACGTGAGTCTTGAGCGTTTATTACATAAACATGCTATAGTTGCTGTTGATTGCTGAATTTTCAGATTGCTGGTTTTCACGATAGCCCGATTAGGAAATGCGAGGCTCAATTTTTTATTTTTTTTATCAGAAATTTTTTTTGACACACAGTACAACGGAATTGATATAAGCAAAACATTAATTATAATTGATTTCTCCGGATCAATTACTGTGATTTTATTTTGAATGTTTGATTTCCGTTTATTTTGGATTGCTAAGAGGCTATACACTCCGGGAAAAAATTGCAATCACCAACGCAATTTGAACACTAATAGATCTACTGAAAGCAAACCACTGAAATTACATGTTTAAATTAGATCATTATGTGTGGAAATATTTCACGATTGCACATTTGTGTGTCAATTTCCGAACAATCCGATGCCAATGTACAGCTAACGAATATCAAAGAAGGTACAGCGAAGTGTAAACAGGGGTCCGATGCTCGATGTTATATGCAGTAAATCTATTTAATTTGAACACACATGCCACACAAATTTGTGTGTGATTTATGCGATGAGATGATGTGATGATCGGAGATCAATTAATGCTTGAAGGGGGAGTAGGGAATATGAGCGTAGAATTTACTGTGAGGAGTCTCAAAATTCATGATCTATCACCAGAAATCTGAGATCAAATTAATTAAAGTGTAGAATCAGTTGACGTTAATTGTTTCATGTTATTTGTGATTCTAGCATGCACATTAAGTTCCATGTTCAGTTCCTAGACCATGTGGCATGTTTACTGCTGTGGTGACTCAAATTAACCAGCCACTTACAAGCCCTTAACCCCTTAGAGGTGAGATCAGCCCGGATGATTGATCCGCCCTCCTTTAGTTTTACAAAGGCCCTGTACTGTAGTGTTAATAAATTCGTTACTGTGTGCTGATGATTGATGAAATGTCATTGGCATCTGCATGTATAGACGATGTTGTTCTTAAAGAGCGTGTCTGGTGAAGAGGCGGTGGCACTAGTTCGCTAGTGTGGATAAACAGTAAATAACACGGTGAAGAGGCGGTCTAGCGTTAACTCAGCCAGCTTAGCTCTTTACACTTTCAGACTAGCGATTTACAGTTTAGAGCGGGAGTTCTGCATAGCAACGGTGGTTCGTGGGCGGGGCGGGCTCGGCGGGGGCGACAGTTTACAGTACAGCCGGAGAGTCGCATGGGGAAATCTGTGGTGTTTCGTGGGGGGAAATTTGCGCCCGGGGCGATTGCCCACGGGGCAGGCGGCGGCTCCCCCGAATTCCCTGCCCGCCCCCCTGTTTTTCTGGCCGGCGGTGGCGACACTTTGGTGGGAAAAGTGAAAATTGGCCGGCGATCGATTGATGCCGGTGGTCTTGGTCATGGCCGTCGTGGGGATCTCTGGATTGTACGTTGATTGATCGCCCAGCGTGAGAGCTCTAAAGTCCACCACCTGATCAATGTCTAATTACTGTCAACTGATTGATTGGCCATCGACTCTCGATCGTCTTGGTACAGGCCTGTAAGCTGTAAATTGTATAGTACGGCCCACATGCTTGAGTCATTCAATCAATCAGTTTGTTGATTTGATCTGATCAAATCAAATCAAATCAAATCAGCTCTTATTAGCTCTGTGGGCCCCGTGCCCGTGGGCGGTGGGGCCTGCCAGGGATCGACCCAAAAACCCCCGACCGGCGAAAATTTGCGACCCGGACGGCGGTTCCTCTTTCCGCCTCTTGTCTCTTCTTCCCCCGTGGAATGTCAATAGCAGCCTATAATTTCTACCCGATGCGGTCATCGCGTTGCCATGGTGCGCAAATCCGCCTCCGTTTCCGCTCCGTTCCAGCTTGCCCGTTTCCGGCCCCCCTCTGGCCAATCAGCGCACGCGCCTGATCGCTGGCTGGGAGGATCCGCCCCCGTCCCCGTGCCTGGAGATCAACTTCTCTGAAGCTCTGAGAGCTCTCTATATACAGGGCCATGACGTATCGAGATCGTTAAGTTTCAGGCACTTTTTGTATGGCCTGGCTGCCGTGAACACGATGGCCTGTTCTGGGAATATTAATGTGGGTTCTTTCGCAACAGAGTCCACACCATGTGCGTCGAGGGCATCGAGAAAGCCCTAATAATATTGTTGCCGGTTTAATGTGTGCTGTGTAAAGCAGTGAGAGTAAACAGCATCGCCCTCGGCAACAGCATCGAATCGAATCAGATAATGGCACCGGCACCGGGGCGGCCGGCGGCGGGTGGCAACGATCTCTCGCGCTGGCTCAATTGATCGGAGCGCTGACGTCGCACGCTCGCGGGCGATCGTTCTCGGTTCTTGGTGCTGGCCGGCAAATTTTTGGCATTTTTCCCAGCTTTCAGCTTTGGTGCTGGCAAGTTCCCCCATCGGGCAATTTCAGGCCTCGATGGGCCGGGAAAATTTTCCTAGCAGCTGGAAATTTTGTACCTTTTCGTCAAACGTCAATTTGCGTGGTGCCTAATTGGCAGATTTTGCCGTTTTCAGTTAATTAAGACAAAGCGATTAAACTGATCGAGTGAGATCAATCGACCAGGGGGAACGAGAACGGTCAATTTGATCCTTCCTGTTTTCTGTCCTGGGCAGCCCGACTTCTGGAACGTTTCTGCGTGTCTGCCGCCGCCACCGCCTCGGAAAATAAGCGTGTGAGAAAAGGCGCCTTGAACACGAACCGCATGCGCCTCTCGAGAATGTGAAAACAGAGGCTTGCGGCTGGCGGCTGGTGGCTGGTGGGTGAAACTGCCTCATTGGGGCGCCTCTGGACCTGGAGGACGAATCGCGAAATCCTGCGCGCGATCTCGATTTCATTCGCCGGCACTCGCTGCCCGGCATTTGTGCCGGCATTCCAGAATGTATGGCGGGCTTCCCGTTTGGGCGAGGCGATGCGCCGAAGGCTCACGCCGGGATTCCAGAAACCCCGGATGCGGAAGGAGCCAAGAAGATCACTGCGAGTGAGCCAGCCATGGCCATGCTGGGATCGACGCGTTTATTCCGCGCCCTTACAAAATATTAAGACCGTGTCAGGGGCGCACGGTTGGAATTCCCGTTTTCTGTAAACGAATTCCATCTTTGTTACGTGTCGTATGTGTAAAATCTCTGCTTCGGAGATTCTCAAACGGAGCCTCTAGCCAACTATTTTTCATGATTTTCTTAACATTCCATACAATTGTGATCAATCCGCCTTGATTATTATCGTGTTCTGACTTTAGTCCCTTCGAAGCCTCCGTTTTATCTTCAGCCTTCTCCCCTTTTAACAGATCACGATTTGCATGGGCAGACAATTTCACCACATAAACGACTAGTAGTATTCGACTAAAGGGCGTATCAGCCGTCAATCTAGGCACTTCGCCATTAATCACTGAAGTTTCACGATAGTTCGAAACTACTTCGACCATTTTATAAATGAGTGCAACTCCCCACATCTTTCTTCCTCTTCCTCCGTTCTTTCTGCTCCCACGTTGCTTTTCTTCCTCTGCTCTTTCTTGACTTTTCGGTTATTTTAAATCCTTCTTCTCTTCTTTTCGTCAAAGAAACTTGATAAAATCAGTCCTTCGCTACCAAATTCTATCATTCCAATTCTATCAAGTTTAAAATGAAGTTCTCCCAAATTGCAAAGTCTTTAGCTTTAGTTGGTACTGCATCTGCAGCAACTTACACCAACACTTCTTATGTTCCATCCGGTTCTGGTTACTTCTTAGATGGTTCCATCTACTTCAACTTACACTTACCAAACTCTGGTTTCAACGGTTTCTCCGTCACTTCTGATGTCGACTCTGATTTCTACGGTTTCAATTTCAACTCTGAATCCGGTGTCTATGAACCATCTGGTACTCCATTCGACTTAAGTTCTGACTCATCCTCAACTTCCCTTGATATCTCTGCCGATGTCTCCTTCTCTTCATCTGATACCTCTTGTGATATTGCCATCACCGGTTCCCTCACAACTGAAAAGGACCAATACATTGGTTTATTCATCATTGACTTAGAAGGTTTACCACAATTAATCGAAAAGAGAGAAGACCAAGAATTCACCGTTACTGTTACTGCTACTACCACTACCTCTGGTTCTGCTTCTGCTTCCGGTTCTTCTTCCACCACCTCTGCTGGTGAATCCACCTCTGCTGGTGAATCCACCTCTACTGACTCTGAAACCACCGTTGTCACCATCACCTCTTGTTCCGACAACGCTTGTTCTGAAACCACTGAAACTTTAGCTAAGGCTAGCGCTTCTACCGTTACTGATTCCACTGTCATCACCATCACCTCTTGTTCTGACAACGCATGTTCCGAAACCGCTGTTACCACTGGTGTCACTGTCGTTACCGTTGAAGAAACCATTTACACCACCTACTGTCCATTAACCGACACCACTGGTGCTACTACTGTTGTCACTGTTACTTCCTGTTCCGATGATGCATGTTCTGAAGTTGCTGTCACTACCGGTGTCACTGTTGTCACTGTCGAAGAAACCATCTACACCACTTACTGTCCATTAACTGCTACTTCTGGTTTAACTTCTATCGCTTCCACCTCTACTGGTACTACTGTCACCACTACTGTTGAAAACGATTCTACTGTTACCAAGACTGTTGCTTACACCACCACTGTTTACAACTACTACTCTACTGTCTCAGCTACCGCTGCCACCAACGCTGCTACCACTGTCACCGGTACCACTTCCACCACCATCACCTCCACTTCCACCAACGACAACACTGCTGTCACCACCACCATTGTCACTGTCACCACCTACACCTCCACCGGTACCGTTGCAGAAACCACTGCTTCCACCACCTCCACCAAGGCCAACGCTGCAGTTTCCACCGTTGCCTCCTCCTCATCATCCAAGGCTTCCACCGCCGCCTCTGGTGTCTCTTCTTACACCGGTGCTGGTTCCAAGGTCACTGGTTCTTCCTTATTTACCATTGTTGCCATCATGTTCTCCATGATGTTCTAAGCATGTTGATACCACCACAACAACACACATTTGATTTCTTTGTTTATTTTTGCGTCCGAGATGGGTTTTCTCTCGGCTGTCCATGCTTGCTCCGCCCAAGCCAGTTTTCTTTATATATCATTTGAAACCAGCTCGATTTCGAGTCTGGGGTCCATTTATTCCTTTGCTCATCATTTAATACTCCCTCCATTGCCCCTGTTCCATTAATGTTTATTTCTTCATTTTGTCATAGTATATCATGTTTCGCATATAGTAATTCCTTAATTTTTTTGATTATAATTGTACTGTTATTTTCGAATAGATTTGTAGTTGATAATTCGATATTTAGAAATAGGTTTGAAGTTGATGTCTAGCCGAATGTATCCCATTTCACCCGATGTTTACATTTTGGAATAGATGTTTAGTTGATAAATTAGTTGTGTTTACAATTCGGCGGCACAAAAGAAAAGAGCGTTGCCATGCAAGAAAGACGCCCGTAATCGGGCATCCAGGAACGGTGCCGGTGTCAGAAAACGGCGGACTAAAAAGACGTTTGGCGAAGCAAGGGCGGGCCCGGTGGCAGAAAACGGGCCCTGAGGAAGGAAAATTGAAAAATAGCTGAGCATCCGAGTGGGCGGCGGGTCAGATGTTCGTTGTTAAATGGTGATGTCTCGTGCAATAGAGCTCGCATGGACACCATGTGATGGTGTCTCGTCAATGTGAAGACGGAGAATCAGATGGGGTGGAGAGTTGGGCAGGCTTGTTTGTATTACGGGGTAAATGGGGGATATTACGCGTGAGGTCTAGCTGAAGACCGGAAGCTACTACTCGAGACAACAACAACTGTTGGTATAAGGTTTGGACACAAGATGTGGTGCATTCTCGTATCCATGGACCCAGAGTATCGGACACGGATGGAGATGTGAACAGGAGAGGATCACGAGGAACATGCATGTTAAGACCGTTGAGGTACAGCTTATATACCCCAGATCGGAGTGCCTGATTTCCAGGAAGGATCGAAATAAGTGGATATATATATATATGGCAGGAGAGCTGGCAGCCCTTGACGAGTGGGGAATGAATGCTTCGCTGGCTGCAGGGTGCTGCGGGCGGGATGCCGAGAGAGCCCGATCGGGCGGGCCAGCAGGCCTGCGTTAAGCTTTGGCGAAGAGTCTGCCCATGGGTGACGGGTGACGGGTGGTGGGGCCCGTGGGTCGACGTACGTCTGCTGACGGGTTGTTGGTGCTACGAGCTGTTAATGCTCTAGAGCTTGTCACTCATCGCCCGCGTGGTTGGAGCAATTAGTAATCTTTGTTGTGTTTCGTGTTGTGTCGAGTTAATTGGTGCTATAAGAATTGTTGTTGTTGTTGTTGCAGTATGGCAATGACCACATGTGTGCTGGAATGCTTCTCTGGCCGTGTGCCACAGCTGGAGCTCCAGAGAAGGAAACAGAGTGTGGCCAGCTGTGCCAGAGTTTACTGAGGCGGGGGGTAAAAAAATGGGGGCTGTGGATCTCCATCGGGGCCGGAAAAAGAAAATTCACCCGATCTGTGCCATCGATCGCCCCAAGAGCTCGTCCGAGCGAGGGCTATAATTAGATCTGCGGGACGCCATTGTGTGGGCAATTGATCGGATTAATTGGACCAATGGGGAGGGTGCAAGTGGCCGGTGGTGGTGCCGATAGAGTTGCTGTGGAGGTGCTGCATGGAACCGTCGCATGTGGTGGCACACGACCAGGTGTGTTCTCGGGAGTAGATTGCAAAATGTTCTTCGTGGTAAGCTAGAGCTTGCGTATAGTGTGTGGATAGAGAGAGTGTAGTGGCCTGGTAGCAGAAAGACCGGATGGGGTAATGTCGAGCCCTAGAGAGCGTGCATGCACACCGGATTGTTGTTATGGCGGCAGCGAGAGAGCGAGGAGGCCCCAGCCAATCATGTTGCGCGCTGGAGCCAGAGCAATGGGGGATCTGCGGCGTCGATAATTCCCTTCGCCACTGCCAATTTATTGTTCGAATACGAGCCGGATCGGGCATTGTGCGGCCGGGGACCCGGTGCGGTTGCTAGGGTGCGCGAGGTGCCGACGCAGCGAGGCATTGTCTCCACTGTCTCGGGCCTGCTAACTCCATTGTCTATCCCGTGCTATTTTAGGCCTCCCAGGCCGCACCTTCCCCTTCGGGCCTAGTGCATTGTGCGTTGTTGACAGTCGCTGGAATGTGTGCGCCGCACGAGAGGCCGCCTTGATCACCTTGAAGTTCAATTTTAGCTCCAATATGCTCTCACTAGTGCGATTGCAACCATGCACGCCATTGTTCTCCCGCAAACTAGTGCTCTCGGAGAGAGCTGCCCTCAGAAATTGCCTATACCAGCTGGCTGCCACCCTTCCCTTCTCAGAAATTATATAAACCAGCCCATTCCCACTTTTCCTACTGGCCTCATCCTCTTATCTTTTCCTCTTCTTCCTCTTTTTCTCTTCCCTTCTTTCCTTTCCTTTTTCTTTCCTCTTTCTCCAGATCACCTTGATATAACAGTCTCTCGCTTAATCAAAAACTTTCCCACTTTATCAAGTCAAACACAATGAAATTCTCCCAAATTGCCAAGTCCTTAGCTTTAGTCGGTACCGCTTCCGCTGCTACTTACTCTAACACCTCTTACGTTCCATCTGGTACTGGTTACTTCTTAGACGGTTCCATCTACTTCAACTTACACTTACCAAACTCCGGTTTCACCGGTTTCGGTATTGCTTCCGACTCCTCTAACGAAGGTTTCTCTTTCGGTGATGCTTCCGTTACTGGTTCTTACGAACCATCTGGTTCCGCTGTTGACGGTTTATCCGTTGACACCGCTTCTGGTGCTTTAGATATCGGTGGTGATGTTGCTTTAACTTCCGCTGATACCGCCATTGATGTTGCTATCATTGGTGCTTTAGAATCCACTTTAGAAGAATACATTGCTATCTTCGTTGTCTCCTTAGAAGGTTTACCACAATTAATCGAAAAGAGAGCTGACCAAGATTTCACCATCACTGTCACTGCTACCTCTACCACCTCCGGTTCCGGTTCCTCTTCTTCTGGTTCCTCTTCTGCTCCAGTCACCACCACTTTAGTTCCAGTTACTCCATCTACTGTTACTTCCTCCACTGTCATCACCATCACCTCTTGTTCTAACAACGCTTGTTCCGAAACCGCTGTTACCACTGGTGTCACTGTTGTTACTGTTGGTGAAACCATCTACACCACCTACTGTCCATTAACCGCTACTTCCGGTTTAACTTCTTCCTTAACCACCTCTACTGGTGTCTCCAAGGTTACCACTGTTGAAAACGATACCACCGTTACCGAAAACGTTACTTACACCACCACCGTCTGTAACTACTACTCTGTCTCCACCATCACCGGTGCTACCAAGGACACTACTTCCACTGTTACCGTTGCTTCCACTTCCACCAAGAAGGTTTCTTCTACCTCCGCTTCCGTCTACGAAGGTGCTGGTTCCAAGGTTGCTGGTTCTTCTGTCTTCGCAGTTGTTGCTGTCTTATTCTCCATGATGTTCTAAACATTTTGTTGAGTATATTGACATTCCATTCCAATCCATTTATTAATTTTTTTCTGATTCCCCAGATCATCAAGAAACTGGATGATTTCATCTTGCTGTTCTAATGTTTATTTATTATTTTCTACTAATTCATAATTCGATCGAAGTGTGGTTGACACTTAGTTCTTTTATTCCAAATTCTATGCAACAGAATATTGGAATTGGTTTTTTTTGAAGCTTCACTCGATTACAGTTCGTAATACGTTGCTGGTTTCCATTGTATTATTTTATATTTTT
>JAJMLU010000385.1:166291-186909 GCA_030569835.1 Pichia sp. NRRL Y-27261
ATTTAATGAAATTTACTAACGCTTTTGCTATAAAGATCTTTTACAACTGTATAATTTTGAACCAAAAAAATAATAAAGTCTGCTGATTAATCTAATCGAATCTTCTCTCTCTAGTGCTTCATGTAGCAAATCATCCAATTAGCGCTCGAAAATCATGCACAAGATCTACAAACTTTATCTCGCTAGTCCTGGCGGTTGGGTTTGACGTTACATTACTTACGTATTACACACATGCACGATCTGGTATTCCTTCTAATACTCGTCCTGGTCGTATTCATACACGGACTCGTTGTCCGATTCTCCGGACTCATTTGATTCAGCATCCGAATGCGAATCGCCGTCTTCTGACGCTTCATCAGAAGACCTATCTTCAACATCCTCTTCCTCTTCGTCAGAACTCGTGGATTCCAAGTACTTCTCCGACGCAAAGTACTCCTGCGTCTGCACGTCGATCTCGTCCATTCCGTCCGTGTATATCTTGCAAAACGTCACCTTTTCGTTACATCTGATGCAACTCCACTTATTCTCCAATTCGTCATCATCGTTGACATCGTCGTCATCACCGGTATGACTGTCGAGTGCGTTCATGAGGCAGAAGTAGCAGTACACGTGCCCGCAGCTCGTCACGTATGGGTTCGTGATGAGGTTATCGTCGACGGTTTTGTTCATGTTGGCGTCTGCGGAGTAGCATATCGCACAACAGCGTTCGGGCAAAAATCTCAAGATGGACTCGTCGTCGTCGTCACCGGCATCGTCCCCACTATTCTGTCTTCGCCTGGCGACCCGCTGCACGGCACGCCGCCACGACCTCGTCACGAAGCGTGGCATCTTGATGTCGGAGACGTTGTTGATGAACTCCGTGAACGAGTTCCAAATCAATTGTCGGTCTTGAAACTCGTAACTGATGGCCTGCGGGTTCGACGCAAACGACGTGCCGGCCTGGTTGAGCACCTCGTGCCTGATCCCAACGAGTCGATAGTATACACTCGTGTAGTCTCCGAGCAAATAGAATGCGATCCTGTTGACAATGGAACAGAAATCTGTCGAGTTTTCAATGAACGGAATGTAATTGGCGACTCGTTTCAGCACAGCGTAGAGTTTCGGATTCGTCGACTCGAGCTCTTCCAGCTCGTCAGAGTAGAGATACGAGGAAAGCTTCTGAGTGATGTACGACGACACGATGTTCAGTAGTATCAGTGCCTTGCCGATTCTGTTCAATCCGGCGTTCCTGTCCCTGCCGTTGCTCAATTTCAAGTTCTGTAAGAGCAAACCGTACGTCGTCGACTTGTCCCAGACGAAAAGCTTGAAGAGCAGCAGTTTCAACACAAACACGAGATCCTTCCCGTGTCTGGACCCGATCCTCTGCACTTTCAACGGCAAGGAGGAGTCGGCAAAGGTGTCCGTGAGCTGCGTCTGCAGTATCGACGCGATCTGGTCGTCGAGCAAGTACCCGTCGAGCTGCAGCACCCTGTTCCGGGGGTTCCCTATGGCGGTCATGGCTGCTGGATGTCTGTGTGTTGGCCGGGGAAGTGGCCTGAAGGAAACGTGCTGGTCGAACCACCAGTCATCACAGAAGTGGCAAATGGAAAACCGCTCAAGTAAGCGCTCGCTGCTTATCGTCGCAGCGTCTAACAGCTGTGGAAAGTGTGGCATGTTGTCGGAGAAGTCACCCTGGAGTGCCGTTTGTCGTTTCTCTGGCCGTTTGGAGTTTGGATAAATACCTCTGTCTCCCCGTTTCCTCTCTTGCGTTTTCTGGCAGGCTACACACCACAAGAACCCCTCACAGACACCATCCACACACAACAACCATGTCTGAGCCTATCGTCATCGTCGGGGCCGGTGTCATCGGCATCTCGACCGCATACAGAATCGCCGAACTCGATCCACATGCCAAGATCGTCATCATCTCCAAGGACTTCCCTAACACGGGTCTCCTGAGCCCATACTACACGTCCTCCAAGGCCGGCGCCCACTTCAGACCATTTCCTTCCAAGTCCCCAGAAGAGTACAGAGACTCGAAATTCACACTTGCCACATACAAGCAATTTCAAAAATTGGCAGTTGAACATCCTGAAACGTCCATTAAGGTCATGAAGGGCACAGACTACGTCGAGTTCACCAACCCGCTCTACGAGTCGCTCGCCAAGGGGTACACAGAAGTCGTCAAGGACTTCAGAGTCATTCCAAAGAATGAACTCCCTCCAAACGTCAAGTTCGGTGCTTCATACACGACATTCTGCGTTAACCCTCACGTGTACATGAACTTCATGCTAGACTCCTTGAACATCCGTCAAAAGATCGAACTCGTCCACAAGGAAGTGTACTCGTTAAAACAGGTCGCTGACATGTATCCGGGTTCCGTCATCGTCAACTGCACAGGTAACGGTTTGCTCTTTGATGGTACACACGATCCAAAATGTTTCTCGATCAGAGGTCAAACATTGCTCGTCCGTCCACCATACGAACACCTCCCTGAGTTCGAGGACCAGACCATCACCTACCAGATGGCGAACGGCGAGTGGTGCTTCAACATCCCACGGCCATTGAACGGGGGTATCATCATCGGCGGTACGAAGAACCCAAAGAGTTTCAAAGACACTCCAATTGAAGAAGAAACCGAGTCACTTATCGCCAATGCCAGAGTCAGATTCCCAAACATCTTCGATGCAAAGACGGGAAAGATCGATGTCCTCCGTGTCAACGTCGGGTTCAGACCGGCACGTGACGGCGGTGTCAGATCAGAGAGAGAAATCGTCACTGGAGACGATGGCTCCAAGGTGACCATTGTGCATTGTTACGGATTCGGTGGATGCGGTGTGGAAATGTCGTGGGGTGCAGCCGTGAAGACGGCCGAGCTCGTGATGGCTGCGAAGTCCGGCGTCGCCAGAGGTGCCTCCAAATTGTAGAGAAGATTTAGACAAGAACCGTTTGTATTTGCTGTGTGTGTATATCTTGTAAAGACGTTATGGAAAGTTCCGAAAGGTGAAAAAGTCGTTGCAGGCAATTTTTATCGAGGAGTCTTCTTCTTTATCTTTTGCGCGGGAATTTTTGTCCTGCCTTTGCAAATTTGACAATTTGGGATTTGATTCATCAGTGTCCTTTAGCTTTTTATCATGTTTTTTTCTTCCCTTCCCTTCCCACCCCACTCCGTCTTCTTCCCACCCTCAGACACCCACAGTGCCCTCCGCCTCACACACCAAGGACCTCACAGCAATGACAGCGGCAACACTGAAGAAGGGAAGATACTCCAAGCTTGGTTGCGTGGAATGCAAACGCAGAAAGATAAAGGTACGTTTAAACAATAGGAATACAATTCATAAACGTTCGATTTTTTTTTTCACTGCATGAATAATTTTACTAACATTCATCTCCTCCCCTATTTCTTTTCCACAGTGCGACGAATCCAAGCCCGTATGTTGGCATTGCCAGCGGTTGGAGAAAGAATGCTACTATCTTCCTCCGAAGAAGAAATCAAAGGACAGACACAGGGCCAACCACAATAACACAAACAACAACGACATATCGTCATCTTCTCCGGCATTGGTACCGCCAGGAAGCACGCTCTCGAACAGCACGGACGACTTCTCACCACCGACGAAACCATCCAGTGCCATCACCGTGAAACCACACGATCATCATATAATACCCGAGACTGCAGCACATACTCCGAATACGACGAACATGATCAACAGCATCAACAGCATCAACATGATCATGATGCCCGAGACGTACAAGGACGGCACCTCCGACCTCGCACAGAGTCTTAACGACCTCCTCACCTCGCAAATCTCCAACACGAACAATTCCAACAGTCAATCACTCAATTATGATTTCCAAATATTCAATAACGATATAACAACATCACCATATTCCATCTCGTCATTACTCTGCAATGGCGATGCGAATGCGAACGGCGGCGTGATGAACAACAACTCGCCCTCCAAGACCTTCCTTATACCCAAATCCTCTATCCCGCATATCAAACTCTCTAAATTCTCACTACCAACGGTGCATATGGACTACTTAAAGTTGTTCTACAATGATTTCGCAAGGGTCATTCTGCCGATGTGCCCGCTCGGGATGATCGACGACGACGACGGCGCAGACAACACGACGAAGTCGCCGATCGGATACAACAACACAAATGAGAATATCGCCATCATCAACCCAGCTCGAGATTTCATCCTCTACTATGCACGGAAAGAGTCTTATGTTCTTGCAGCGGTGCTTGCATGTGGTGCGTTGTCTGCATACAGACGAACGAAGTCGAGTATCGACGAGGCCAAGTATTGCAGCTATTTGTCCACGTGTATGTCTCTCCTTGGTCAATCGTTGAATGAAGAGGCGAGTACGTCGTCTGATAAACAGAAACAAAAGGGGAAGATGGAAGGTATGATCATGTCTACACTTCTGTTAACGTCGTATAACGCATCGTCGAATGTCGTCAAATGGAGACCGCATTTAGAGACCGCTGGCCGACTGCTCATCCACTCGAGCGATTACTATAATGATCCTAACGACAGCACGAATATTGTTGAGAGAGAAACACTGGCGTTTTGCCGGACGTGGTTTTTCAGTATCGAGATCATTGCCGGGTTGACGTCGAGACTCGGAGGCACAATGAACGACCAGGACTGGGACATCTTGGAGAAGTGGGTCAACGAAGACTCGTACTTGCTCAGATGTTCAAGAATCAACTGGACGAATCCGTATAAGATGGATCCCGACGTTGGGGACGATTTCAATTTGATGCCCGGGTACTCGAACAATTTGATGATCATCACGGGGCGGTTGTGTCGTGTGATGAAGAACATGCAGATCGAGAACAAGAAGGTGACGCTGAGCGAGATCAGCTGGTTCTTAACGAAACTTGAAAGCAAGGAAATCAAGGAGTACTGTATCTTGTCCAACACAGCGTATCTCGACAGCGAATTCAAATTCGATGTGAATTTCGGTATCCCTCTGGATTCGATTGAGAGGTTCGACGACATCGAGCCGAACGGAGAGACTGTCTATTTGTCGTGGTGGGACATCTGTTATCAAGCACATCGGATGAGTGCGATGATATTGACGTTGACGGTATTGTTGAAGCTAGATAAGAACCATTTTTTGGTCATCAATGCGATCGAAGAGACGATGCAACTTCTCAAGTTTCTGAAGACGAAGAAGAAGATCAAGTCTTACGAGTTGATGATGTTTCAATTCTGTGTATTTTTAGTGGGCAAATGGTCGACAGTGAGCGAACACCGCCAATTGGTGAGCAAGTATTTCCACGACTTGCACGATTTCGGGAACATCGGGGCGCTCTACTCGATGCAGAAGCTCGAGCGGTTGTGGCGGAACGAGACGGACCACGAGGAGGAGGACATCATCAATTACTGAGGGCGTGCATAGATATATGTATAGTGTAACAGTGTATAGTAATAGTAGTGTACG
Source organism: Pichia sp. NRRL Y-27261 (assembly GCA_030569835.1). Lineage (NCBI taxonomy): Eukaryota > Fungi > Ascomycota > Pichiomycetes > Pichiales > Pichiaceae > Pichia > Pichia sp. NRRL Y-27261. The sequence goes on from JAJMLU010000385.1 coordinate 171,728, forward strand.
AATTACCGGATGCGGGAACTATTGCGGGGGCATGTGGCAGATTCATGTCAGGAAGAGACCCATTTCTCTTTTCTAAGAGCGATATCTGCGTTTTGCCGTGCGGCGCTGGGAGCAACGCAAATTTTACAGTGGGCCAACGGTCATGCGCCTAAGCTGGGTAGAGATGACTCTTTGGATCACTTGTTGTCTTCTTCTTCTTCGGGGGCCCCGTTTTGTCTTCTGTAGGGTGTATATTATAGACAACACAACACAGCGGGACAGACATGAACACGCCCGACACCACTGACAAACGAAAACGTGCAGACGACGACATCCGGGGCGACGCTACGGGCTCCGGGTGCAAGATTCAAAACACTGGACAGCACTTGAGCCATAATACGTCTTTTTTGGTGAACATCCCTCCGGAGCTTCTCAACCTCATCATGGAGAACCTCAGCAGGAAGGACCTGATCAACCTGTCGTGCATCAACAAGGAACACCGGAGATTTTTCTACGCCAGTGTTTTCGAGAACATCCAGTTTAAATGGAAGGACATCAAGGTGTTTTTAGAGACGTTCAAGACGTTCGACAACGTTGAGAGAGTGAAGGTTCTCTGCGACTTACAAAACGAAAAGGAGACGAACCACGGCGAGTGGAATGTCTCGTTCAAGAAGTTGTTTGAAACATGTCCGAATCTCGATGATATGTACATTGAATTGATCACCAGTGGCAGATGTTTGAAATACAAGGACGATTTCGACGTTGAGCTCAGCAACAAGATCGTGAAGATGACGCTTGCGAGCCAGAGCCAGTGCAACAACGGCGACGTGAACGACAATGCGATGTTCGAGCTCACGCAGCTCCAGAGATTCCACAAGATCAAAGAATTGACGCTCAAGGGGTTCAGTATTGCCAAAGACATCTATTTCTACCCCCGGATCAAGGAGGACATGAGTGATTATCGAAAGCGAAGAAACGACGGTAAGCTGGTCGAATTAGAGGACATCAAGCTAGTGAACTGCGCATGGGAGTATCCTGTGAATTTGAAAGAGGTGTTCTCCCCGGAGTACCCGATTCCTGGTGTCAGCGGCAACAACGGCAGCGGCAACGGCAGCCACCACAAGAACTGCAAGCCCCGGAAGTTGGGGATGTACTACAGCGGAGACTACATCAAGTTCACGGGATGCGAGCGGTTCAAGAGTTTCATCAACACGGAGTATAATGAGAAATTCCTCTTTGAAGTTGATTTCTACGACGATTTGAAAGAGCTTGAACTTGTGATTATGAACGACCGTTGCCGTGAGAACGAGTTCACGTGCTACTACCCGTGGATCGACATGATCAACCTCCGTCGGGAGTACTACATCGAGGACTTTGCGACGCAGGAGATGACCCGTAAGAGCATCTTGGGCAACCTCGAACGGCTCGTTCTCGTTGGCTGGCGAAGCAGCAGCATCCAGGAGCTGGACAAGTGTTTCCAGCTCGGAGAGGGCCAGAAGCACTCGCTGAGACACTTTGAGCTCTATCTGATGCGGTCGGGGAACCACCAGCGGAGTGGGACGGCCATGGAGTGTGGGGAAAGTGCCCGGCTGGCAGCGTACGCCTTGCGGGCCCGGGAGATCTTCGGACCCCGGTGTTTTGTGCACGTCGGGTACGTGGAGGAGTGTCTCGACGGGCGGTACGATAGCCTCTACGGAGAGAGGTTCTGTGTGTAATGTATAGAGCAACGATAAGTATAACGATAATGAACCACCAGCAGCCAGCTATCTCGGGATCGAGACGGGCGAGAGCGCCCCTGCTTACGTCAGCGGGCATGGGGGGAAACGCGGGCGTCGGACGGAGGGAAGACGATTGGCCCCGCGGAGGTCACTCGCCGTTTCCCCACAGCGGGTGTTGGCGTCTGGGGGTTGGACTGGGGTGGTCTGGGTGGTTTGGGTGTTGATGTTCTTTGTTCCCTTCTCTTCCCTTCTCTTCTTCTTCCTTTCCTTTCCTTTCCTTTGCTGCTTCTTCCTTCCACCTCTTCTTCCTCTCTTCCCCTCCCAAGGTATTCCACCACTCCCCCCACCCACCCCGCCTCCACCGATGTCCGCCATCTTAAAGCAAAGAGTCAGATACGCCCCATATCTCAAGAAGTTGAGAACCCCAGAAGAATGTATCCCATTATTCAAGGACGGCCAATACTTAGGTTGGTCCGGTTTCACCGGTGTCGGTGCGCCAAAGGTCATTCCAACCGTCCTTGCCGACCACGTCGAAAAGAACAACTTGAAGGGTAAATTAGGCTTCAACCTTTTCGTCGGTGCCTCTGCCGGCCCTGAAGAATCCAGATGGGCCGACTTGGACATGATCCACAGAAGAGCCCCACATCAAGTCGGTAAGCCAATCTCCAAGGCCATTAACGAAGACAGAACTAAGTTCTTCGACAAGCACTTGTCCATGTTCCCACAAGATTTAACCTACGGTTACTACACCAGATTCAAGAAAGATAACGACTTATTAGACTACACCATCATTGAAGCAACCGCAATCACCGAAGACGGTTCCATCATTCCAGGTCCTGCCGTCGGTGGTTCCCCAGAAATGATCTCCGTCTCCGACAAGGTTATCATTGAAGTTAACACCGCCACCCCATCTTTCGAAGGTTTACACGACATTGATATGCCAATCAACCCACCACACAGACCTCCTTACCCATACATGACTGTCGACCAAAAGAACGGTTTAACCTCCATTCCAGTCGACCCATCCAAGGTTGTCGCCATTGTCGAATCTACCACTCCAGATAGAGTCCCAAACCCAACCGCTCCTGATGAGATGTCCAAGAAGATTGCTGGTCACTTAATCGAATTCTTTGAACAAGAAGTCAAGGCCGGTAGATTACCAGAAAACTTACACCCATTACAATCCGGTATTGGTAATGTTGCTAACGCTATTATCGAAGGTTTAGAACAATCTTCCTTCAAGCACATGACTGTCTGGACCGAAGTTATGCAAGATTCCTTCTTACCTTACTTCGAATCCGGTAAGATCGATTACGCCACCTCCACCTCCATCAGATTATCCCCAGATGGATTCAAGAAGTTCTTCGACAACTGGGATTTATTCTCCAGCAAGATTTGTTTAAGATCCCAAGTTGTTTCTAACTCCCCAGAAATCATTAGAAGATTAGGTGTCATTGCCATGAACACTCCAGTCGAATTCGATATCTACGGTCACGCCAACTCCACCAACGTTAACGGTTCAAGAATGTTAAACGGTTTAGGTGGTTCTGCCGATTTCTTACGTAACGCCAAGCTCTCTATCATGCACACTCCAGCTGCTCGTAAGTCTAAGACCGACCCAACCGGTATCTCTTGTGTTGTTCCATTCTCCTCCCATATCGATCAAACCGAACACGATTTAGATATCTTTGTTACCGATTACGGTTTAGCCGATTTAAGAGGTTTAGCTCCAAAGGAAAGAGTCCCATTGATCATCAACAACTGTGCTCACCCAGATTACAGAGCCCAATTAACTGAATATTACGACAGAGCTTTATTCCACTGTAAGAAGACCAAGGCTTTACACGAACCACACGTCTTAAAGGACGCTTTCAAGATGCACATCAACTTGGAAGAAAACGGTACCATGAAGTTAGACAACTGGGACGTCAAGTTCTAAATTTAGAGTGAATTTTTTGTCTTGTATATAAATAGCTAGTGATTTATTTCTTCTTCTATTTTATTTCCACCACCACCCCAAAATTTCTTTATAAACTTATTTATTTATTACTCTACTTCTTTATTTATGACACTCTTCACTTCCACTTCTATTTATCTATAAATTCCCCAATTCTATTATTCTTTAAACTGCAACCTGCAACTGATCTGTGGCTGAATAGCCTAAACCGTTAGATCTCGGCGCCCGGAACCGGCACCCGCCGGGCAGAAACCGAGGGGGTGAAATTTGAAAAATTCATGACCGGTCGGAAGGACCCGTTGGCTTAGCCGAGGGCAGGCGAAAAATTGCCCGATTGGGACTGCCGCCTTTCTGGTCTGGGGGTCTGGAGGTGGAATTCTTCGGTGGATGTATTAACACTACTCATTCAATGATTTTGTTATCAGAAAGTGTTATTATAGTTAACATCAATTTGGGGATGCCAAGTGTGCTTGAGGAATTGTCTCCAATTCAATGTATTCCGGAAGTGTATCTTGTACTGTATAACGTGGAAGTGTCTCTACATCTGAGACGTCTCTATTGCAGTTTTCGTTAATACTCATGGCTGGTGATTGTCTGTTTGTCTGGGACAATGGGTATGTTGGGAATGCAGGGGGTGGTGGAGTTGGGATTGTAGGAATTGGTGGACTTCGGATTCGTGGGATTGGTTGGATTGCTGTGACTTTTTGACGTTGTTTCTTTTTCCTCAACCGATCATTATGAGACGATACAATACCGGCGATAATAAATGACAAAATGAGTGTAACAAACAATATACCTGTAATCGCTGCAAAACTTATCAAAATGTATCCCAATGCGTCAATTTCACCATGACTTGCAGATGTCGTATTTGCCGTCTCCGTATTATTTGCCATTTTAATACTTGTTTCACGATTGTAACGGTAAAGTCAAAGCAAGAGAAACAATAAGAAATAGAAATTGAATGTAGTGTGAATATAAATAGAGGGAGAGAAAACCCATAACATATTTTCACACCAGATTATTTTTGCATATTCTGAATAGTGCCTTCCGTCGGGCCTGTATCAAACTCATCATAGCATTAAATTACAGTACAGAAGTACAATATATAAATTATATTATCAAGTTTTCCTTCATGCTCTGAGTCAACCACTGGTAATGTCTCTAGCAATATATTCAGGAAGTACCTCGCCATACCGCGGAAGTGTCTCTACTCCGATACTGCGTTAAATGTTTAAACATTTCCATTATTGGCACCACTCTCGAGATCTGTATTCCTGTTCATCATTAACTGTTTCCATTTTTGTGGCATTTGTGGTATAATCTCGAGCTGCCACACCCTTTTTATTTTTATCACAAATACCACACACAAAAATAGACACATTAGACTGGCATTTATATCATCAAAAACACGATCAACGTTAGACTTAGAACCATCATGCGTCATTGTAGAATTATCTGTTGACATTGTATAATTTATCTTGGTATTCTCGTTTGTATGTTCTACAACTTAACATAAATACTCAGAAAAAAAGACACGAGTAAGACGACGAGAAAGAATATCGTATTTTTTGTTTCTAACCATTTCTGTCAGAACATACAGAACATAAAAATCATGTTAAATGATCAATTACTATAAAAGTGGGATATCTCTATACACTATACAAATCCATTAAGGATCAAACCATATCATTAATCCTTCTTTCATCTTCCTTGGTAGGAACTGAAGGTAGTGTATTCATCTCAATGTTTTCTGGAAGTGCCTTTCCTTCTTCTTTGCAAATTGGAAGTCTCTGAGTATTGAACTCAGTTTCACCATTGCATCCATTGTCAATTACCGGTGTGCTATTCTTTCCAGTCATGGTAATTTCTGGTGTTTGGATATCATTATTATTCGGTTTCTTCTTTGATCTATTGTTACAACAACAGTCACGAATTATAACAAAAAGAAAAGCTATCATGGGTACCCAGAGAAATACACCTACAACAACAATAAGAAATAAACCAATATCAAATCCGGAATCACAACTCCCATCATCACATGAGGACGTTGTAGTCGTTGTCTCCATAGTACTCATTTTGATTTTCTGAATCAGTGCTTTGACAAATATAATGATAAGGACAAGAAAAATATTTGAAGAGGAGTGATGTGTGAGAGGCAAGTTATGCTAACAGAATAATTAAATTATTTTACATGAGACAGATTATGGAATTACAAGCAGTGTTTTCTGCCAGTTCAGTATTAAAAATTATAATCTTCAAATAGTATTAAATAAAAACATGTATACAAACTAATTAAAACCTCAAACAATATTATCAAGTTTGCTATACTGGTTTCCATGTTGAACTGACGGTAGTGTAGCCAGTTCAATATATTCTGGAAGTGTATCGCCTGCAGTATAATTTGGAAGTGTCTCTGAGGTAGCCCCGGTTTCACCATTGCTCTCATTGCTAGAGCCTTCCATATTTTCCACTTCTGGAACTCTGTTAACAGGTTCACTCCGTGGAGTCTTTTGGCTAATCTTTCTTTCTGTTTCCATATCAACAACGACACCAATAATACATAGTATGAAAAAAATTAGAAATGCCAAGACTGGAATTCCTATGATAACACCTGTAACAATATAGAAAGCGTTATCCGACACCATAGTATTTTTGAATTGCTTGTTTTTTGTGGAACTTTATTAACAATGATAAAAGCCCCGATATGAAAAGATGAGGAAAAAAGAACAATGCGTTGCCAGCGAAGGAGGAAATCAAGTGTAATACGAGTTAAACAGAAAATTATTCATGATTTTTTTATCGCATTTTATTCAGAATTTCACTCCCACTCAGATCCCGGGAAGATATTCCAAGTACGGTATATCATATTAAAACAATAAATTAGTATAAAATATATACTTATACGTCCATAAAAAGTTAAACAATATTATCAATGTTTCTTTCATGTTCTTTGAGATGAACTGGTGGTAGCGTACCCAGTTCTATGTACTCTGGGAGTGCCTCTCCTTCTGCATACCGCGGAAGAGTATCAGCTGTAGACACTGCATCGGATGTTTCAGCATTACCATCATCTATATCCTCTAAATCCGCATCTGTTGGAATCCTGTTAACTGGATTACTCTGTGCAGTCCTTTTTGTTATTTTCTTGGCATTTATATACTTTATAAGTAAAGGAGAGTATACTATTATGGCCCACACCACTCCTATGAAAGCCAGTGATCCGAAAGCAATACCTAGTGCCATATATAGCGTGCTATAATCAATGTCTTTATCATCTGCCATTGTGGAATCGTTTTGTCGTAGTTGCTTGTCCTTGTCACAAATTTAACAGAAGCGATCAAAAACCAGAAGAGCACAGGATACAATAATGTTTTACGAGGAATGAGAATTAATGGCAACACCAAGTAAACAGAACAATATGATGATTCCGCTTATCGCATTTGGCAGAAAATACAGGCACGTGATATAATCGGTCTTATAAACAAAGTATTCTGGAAGAGGTTCTGCTTCTATACACCACGGGCAACAAACAGAACAGCACTATTCTGCTTATCTAATGTGTCATGCATGTAGTGTCTGTGTGTGAACCCCGGCAGTCACGTGACGCCTTACGTAAGCACGCCCCGACTTCTCCGGTGCGCCGCGAGACGCGCGGGGCGTCGCCGGCGGACGCTCGCTGAGCGGAGAGCTCAAATTTCAGAGTTATTGGACGAATTTGCTGTTGGGTGGTGAGGAGACTGGCGAGTGGTGAGGACGGGAACGTGCAACGGACACTGGCTAGCTGGTCTGACACCCAAGTGGCTCTCAACTGGGACACACTTCTTCTGCTTCCCGCCACGGAACGTTTCTCTCCTGCCCTCCCTCTTGCTCCCCTACCACATCAAGACATCCCACATTCACAATGGATAAGGTCCACGAACTCGTTGAAAAACTCGAAGCCCGTGTTGCTGAATTAGAAGCAAAGGCTGGTATTACCGTCCCATTACCACCTGCTCTCCGTATGGTCCTCATTGGTCCTCCAGGTGCTGGTAAGGGTACCCAAGCTCCAAACTTAAAGGAAAAGTTCTGTGCTTGTCACTTAGCCACCGGTGATATGTTAAGATCCCAAGTCGCAGCTGGTACTCCATTAGGTGTCGAAGCCAAGAAGATCATGGATCAAGGTGGTTTAGTCAGTGACGAAATCATGGTTGGTATGATTCAATCCGAATTAGCCAACAACCCAGAATGTAAGAACGGTTTCATTCTTGACGGTTTCCCAAGAACCATCCCACAAGCTGAAAAGTTAGATACTATGCTTAACGACATGAAGAAGCCATTACAAAAGGCTGTCGAATTAAAGATCGACGATGAATTATTAGTTGCTAGAATCACCGGTAGATTAGTCCACCCAGCATCTGGTAGATCTTACCACAAGCTCTTCAACCCACCAAAGGTTGCAATGACTGATGATGTCACTGGTGAACCATTAGTTCAAAGATCCGATGATAACGTTGATGCTTTAAAGAAGAGATTAATCACCTACCACCAACAAACCGAACCAATTGTCGACTACTACAAGAAGAACGGTATCTGGTCCGGTGTTGACGCTTCCCAAAACCCAAAGACCGTCTGGACTGACATCTTAAAATGTTTAGGTTACTAAGTTAATCTAAGTTTATGATTATGATTATAATGATTCATGTTACAATCTCCTATTTATTGTTTATATACCGTATAGAATAAAATTTCAATCATAAAAGTATTATTTATTTACATGTTTATTAAATGCTATTTCCACTACTACCTCCCATATATTCTTCATTACTAACAGCATTATTATCAAGCCATTGGTTCATCCGATCAAGATCATTGCCATTGACTTCATTACTTTTGCAGATCCACCCCAATGCCCAATCTCCACCGTCAAACATCGTTACAAACTTCCGACGCTCGTTCATCTTTCTACTAACACAGAATTGGAAATCGAAATCCCTTTTTAAAACTCTCGTCATGATGTCATTTTTAACGTACTTCACAACACCGCTCATACTTTCACGAATCTCAATCGGAACAACACAATCCACACTACTACAACACATCTCATTGGAACATGTAGTATCTCCACATCCGTTTTTTACTTGCAGAATGTACTTTCTCTCAATCCGTTGCATCAATTTCTTCCCATCGGGATCAAATACATTGGAGTACAACGACCCGAAGCAGTCTTTACATAGACCAATCGTATTGTTATAATCTTCAAGACCAATCGTATTAACACAGAGTAAGTTGGAGCATTTCTTTGGAATATCCTTATTCAATCGATCCATATCGTGTAGTTTCATATGCATTTCTAATTCTCTCAATTTGATGATCTTATTGCATTTAGAACACTCTGTCGTTTTAGATCCACATAACCATTCATGTGAACTGATCCCGTAAAACTTGGATTCCCGACTTGGTTCTCCTCTCGGTAAGACTAAATGACAATATCTGCATTCATGAATTGCCGATGGACAGTCTTCGCATTTATGATTGGCAAGAATGTACTTATTTGAACAATGATAGTCGTCACATAAATCACATGTGGTTTTTTCGGCATCTTCGTCATGGTTGTATTCATTATGCAACTTCAAACCAAATTCGTCATTACCAAACGTCGAACAGCAATGCCAGTGTGTTGATGGAATACTCTTTAAAAATATTTCTCCACACCCATTCGGACAAAGTATATTGTTTCTTCGGCAAAAATTCTCATGAAGCAGTTGTGATGATTTCTTGATAACGTTCTTGCAATAGACACATCTAACAGAATCGTCTTCGATGATTTCTTCTTCGACATTTTCAATTACGTCGACAATAATATTGAATGTTATACCTTGAATGACACCATTTACATCTTTACCCAGTCCGTACACGTATACAGACATCTCATCATCCGATCGATTGCTCCATTCTTTTTCTGGCTTATTCATTGATCCATACTGGAATCGGCAACTATCAACAAATTGGTCAAATGCAAGTACAAATTCACCGTCAAAAATAACCTTTTCGTTGGGTTTCATCTTGAGTTTCACTCTTTCATTGACTTTGATTTCTCCGCTCCTGTCTCCAAATAAGTCAACGTACTCTCCAGGTAGAGATCCTTCATTTGGTTTCACATCTCCATTTTCTATAGTTTTGATTTTTAGCTCAATGTCTCGATCGACAACACAAACTGTACGTATATTCTCCGATGTCTTCACGCCAATTACATCCAGGATATACTCCTGTCTGTCAATCTCAAACGTAAGGACATCACCAGTGGTGATTGCAGTATATCTGCTCGACAACGTAGCTTCTAAAAAGGACTTCCAATCTTGCACTCTGTAGTTTTCTCTTGGTGATAGTTCAATCGTAGCCTTTGTATTTGATTCTTCAAAGCCCGACACATTCAATGCTAATTCAAGTGATAATATTTGAATTTCAGGATTATTGTATTCTTCATCGACATCCATCTCATCCGCATCGTCACCATAATCGGATCCACTCACATCAACAGGTAACTTCACATTCAATCGATTACATACATCGTTGGAAATGAAAACAGAGTCTTCGTCTTGATCATGAAACTCCTTCACCCCGACATAAGTGTTATGACTAGGCGTGCTCAATCTGAATACAAGTGGATGCGGTAACGACTTCAATCCTTCATCTTTTTGAATGTTGATCAACTTGTTCAATATTTTCTCCGGAAGTATAATCTTATCGGTATGACTGTGTAAAATTTTTGCCCTGTTAGACGGATCATACTTCAACTTCTCTAACAGCTCTTGTACCATTCTCGTCAGATGTTATATATAAGGCAGTTACACAAAGAGACAAAGATACAAATTCCCAGGAGGGCAAACAGAAGAAACAGGGGCCAGCCATCTGTCAAACAGTTGCCACCGAAAGATCACTGCATCGACTCGAGATCTCTCAATCCATTTTGGTGAAATTTTGCACTGCCTCGTTTATGAGATTTGTAAGCTCGGCTGTGCAAACTCGGAGAAGAATCGATTTTCTTTCCTCTGTTGGCATTTCCACAAATTCGACCAATTTGTACTGACTCAATATCCAATCTGTTAAGAATGGGTTGCAAATGCCACAGTTTTCTAAAAATCTGTGTTCAGGGGACCATTCATACGATTGATCATCAAACAGACCGTACTTTTGAATTAATTCAAACATACTCATTGCAATCATCTTTGGTTCATTCGTAATCACATATAGTTCTATTCCGAACTCTTCTACGCTTTCCATGAACTTCACAAGTTTGGAATCATTAGAGACATCGTGATTTGTGTCAATTGCAATAACCACAATCAAACTGAGTACTTGTGAGGCAATCTCTGACATTTGTTTAAATACCAAATTCTCACCGGTTTTAATGTCGATTTGATAAACGTTAATAGGTCTGAAGAATAACACCCCGCAAGTTGGATTGAGAAACATATCAAATTTTAATCCATATCCATCCATCTCAAACTCGTTTAAATCGATATTATCATACTCGTCAATGAAAACATTGAACTTGTTATACGCTGCACCGAATCTTTCCGCAAATCTCAAGTTTAGCATGATATTGCAGACTTTGCCTTCTGGAATGTTGAGGACTTGTGTTTCTGGTTCAAGTTCCGTGACTTCGAGAAAATCTTTTGTTTCACGTTCAACTACCTTTGGGATCTCATGTATGACTGCGGGTTCGACGGTTGTTGTGGTTTGGTTAAGAACATCAAGATATGGATACTTCTTGCCAAAATCAAATTGTGCCACATTTGTGCGTTTCCTCTTCTTCATGATGATCGAGTCCAACTCACTTATCGTACGTTTTGGAGAAGCGACTGTCTGTTCTTTGACTGTGGAATTCGATATACTTGAAATATTCGTTGTTTCTTCTTTATTGGATTGTTTCGTCTCATTAACTTCTTCAACTTCACTATGATTTGAATACGGAATTGATGAACGTACAACTGGATTTTGTGGAATCGTATCGTATTCATCCTCTTCTTCATCTAACAACTCATCAATATTTTGATCCTGTGATTTTTTAACAAACAAAGGTTGAGAAATACTATCGTGTTCTTGTGTTAATGTGCCTATTGGAATCCTGACATAACTACCACTCCTAGATACTTCTTTCTTTTGGTTCTCCAAGTCTGACATCTTGATATACATTTCTGCATCTGTGGACACCAATGCTGGAATCAGTATATCGACATTAGTTCCACATTCTTCAACAAGAACATCTTCTAAGGTCATTTCCCCAAACGGTTTCCAGTTCATCATGTACGTTTTGTACTTGGAGAACATCCATTTCTCATTTGACTCTTTTAGAAACGACTTTGTGTATTTACTGTGTGACTGTAACACTTCAATCTCGTTGATTGGCAATTTGTACTTGATTTCAATCTTTCTTACTGGCTCATCAAGGATGTAATCGATCAACGAGTCAGATACTTTCCAGGACACCTGACGTTTAAACTTCCACTTGGATTGGAAAAGCTTGTGTGGATATGTGTCTTGTTTGTTCAATGGTAAGAATATTTCAGGTTGTATGAAATCACCTCTGAAAAAACATTTAGGGATGTAATTTGTATCATCTTGAACATCAACAATGTTTCCGATATCTATGTTCTCTATATTTTCTTCAAGAACCAATAGCGGACCTTGATTTTGAGTGGCAATCCTGTTGGTATAATCTTTGGATACTACCGAGTGCGATGAAAATATACTGTATGGAACGTCAACTAGCCACTTCACCGGCTTCTGAATCTCTAATTCAACAGGAATGAATTCAAAGTCGACCTTCTGTATGCAACTTTCAAATAGAGCTTTACATCTACTGCTGAGCTTGAGTGTCTGTTTAAGCATGGATGCTTGTATCTTTCTGAATTTCGATTCACTAAGCGTGTTTTCCGGTCCACACATCCATTTGAGACTGGGTCTCCATTGTTTGACTCTCCTTGCTGGGATTTCTAACTTGGGAACATACATCATGTAATCATATACACTAGCTGTATCAATCTTAAAAGGCTTCGACTCCTTGAGTATGAAGTAGTTAGCTGGCACAGTGACGGATCTAGAGAGCTTTTGCTGAGCCGTTGGAGTAATTCGCAATCTGTCGTACTTGTCCACTTTAAATTCATGCAGTCTTCTTTCTTCAATGCTTGATGTTTCTTCTATTATCCACCTTGAGAACATCGTACGATGTGATGTGCTGGTGTGCTTGTGTTCTCGTGATAAGGACTACACGCAAAGACACGAAAAGCTCAAATTTAGTCAGAGCGTATTTTATTTTTGATCGTTATTAAATTACTTTTGTTACAAAATTTAAGATGATATACAAAGCTAACTATGTGTATTCCGTTTCGCCGTCGGATCATTCTTCCCTGTAGAGTATGATTTCGCTTTGTTTGAAGTATCTTCTAGCATCTTCATCGATTAGGACCAAACTCAGAAATGTACGTGTACTGAATTTCTTATTCACGTCTCTGTAAGTTGGCACTAAGTCGAAACCACCAAGGAACAACCTTATTGGAATGGTCTCCCCCTTGACAGGAGCACCGTCCATGATTTCGAATCTGACAACGGTTGTACTCTCACTGACCTGGCTTGCACCACTACCGACGGTTTCTCTACGAATCAGACTCAATTCCATGTGTTTTATCTTCAATCTGACCAGAAGGAAATATATTCTACCGACTATCACACCTTTAAGAGGGAACTTGTTCTTTGAATATTCGAATTCGATATGCAGACAGTTTTCAATACCGACATCCATCTTAACCGTTGAAACCGGCGACTTTATCTTATCATTTGCATCGACTGGACTTTCTGCGTGTTTCGACAGCGCATTGCTGCTGCTTCCATTCTCAGGACTTTTATTTGCGTTGCCTGCGGCAGACAGCTCGTTTGGATGGACGTATTGGTAAACCCACAATTCTCTTTCTTTGATTATATCTGCACTCTTTCTTGAAACTGTAACTTTCAAGAAATATCTTAGTCTGACGTTGATACCTCTATAACTTTCGTACATTTTCTCGACGTTTCTGAATTCGAAGTTGAAATTGGAGACATTCTTCAGCTCACCGGGTGATGCTAACTCTTGTGCAAAACTTAAAAAGTCATCATTGGTAACTTTGCCGTCGTTATGAGTTTCAATCGTACCTAGTAATTGCACCTTTATACCATTGTGTTCGACTTTCTTGTTGTCTCTCGTTCTCAATGTCGCCACACCTCTCACTGTTTCTCCGTCCTTGTACAATAATAATCGTTCTTTGCGTCCTTTGTTCGAATTCACCTCAACGACTTCTCTGGTGTCTTCTGCGTCGAGATTAATCTCTATATCGAGCGGGGACTTGAATATGAATGACATCTGTGGTGCGTGGGGCCGTCGACTGCTGGAATTGCTCTCTTGCTACTCGAGAAGAGTCTCTGTGTGGTTAGAAGAGACCTGTAGCCGAAGCAACAGGACGGGTCAGTCTCTCATTAGCCAGGTTGCAATCAATCAATCAGTCCTACAGTGTGCCCTTCCCGCTGAGAGCGGTACAGCGCCACAGATTGCGCGCAGGCCCTGCGGAAGGCTTGTCAAGATAGCACTGGCTGTTGCTCTCTTTTACTTTCAACTTTTACTTTGTTTTATTAGAATAGGCTAGATATATGTAGTACAGGTATACAGTCGAGGGATATGCGTATGGTGCATCACTTGAACAACTTGGCGACGGAGACGGCACCTTCTTCGTTCTTGTTCATCACCTTGGCGACGGCCAATTCGAAGTCTTCTTGTGTAACATGTATTCTTCTCTCTCTGAGAGCATACATACCGGCTTCGGTACAGACACCCTTGATTTCTGCACCGGAACAACCGTTCATCTTTTCGGCGATCTTCTTCAGGTCTATTCCTCTGGTCAAGTTCATGGATCTGGAGTGGATTTTCAAAATATCCGTTCTGGCGTTGAGAGTTGGAGGTGGGAATTCAATCTTACGATCGATTCTACCCGGTCTTAAAAGAGCAGGATCTAGAATGTCCAATCTGTTGGTGGCCATGATGATCTTGATATCCTTGGAGGACTCGAAACCGTCCAATTGGTTCAACAATTCCAACATGGTTCTTTGAACTTCAGAGTCACCTCCACCGGAGGAGGATTCCGAACGGGAAGAACCGATGGAATCGATTTCATCCATGAAGATTATGGAAGGAGCATGTTCACGAGCCATGACGAATAGTTCTCGCACCATTCTACTACCTTCACCGATATACTTTTGAACCAATTCAGAACCCGAAACTCTAATGAATTTACAATCGGTGTGATGTGCAACGGCTCTTGCCAATAAGGTCTTACCTGTACCCGGAGGACCGTACAATATGACACCCTTTGGTTGGGCTATACCTAAGGATTCGAACAATTCCGGATGCTTGACAGGCAATTCTATAACTTCTTTGATTTCTTTGATTTGCTTATCTAAACCACCAACCATATCGTAAGTGGAGTCGGGCACCTTTTCCACCATCATCAAGGAGACCAAAG
>JAJMLU010000385.1:195603-212325 GCA_030569835.1 Pichia sp. NRRL Y-27261
AGACTGTGGTTATAGATTAATCCCAAGTTCCCTTCTAGCTTCTTTCACTTCTGTCTTTTCCGGTTGGATGATCAAGAAAACCAGCAGATATAGGGCAATGCACTTATTCTCCGGTTGGTGTTTATTCTTAGGTAGTGTGGTTGTTTATACATCTACCAAATATGACAGTGCCGTCAAGGATAGTTGGATTTCTCTGATTTTAAGATACGGTTCATCTTGTAACATTACTACCATTTTGGTCGCAATGATTGCTGCGGTTCCATCATCCGAACAAGCTTTAGTCACTTCCATCCAATACGGTTTCAGATCAACCGGTTCAACCATGGGTGTTTCATTAGCAAGTGCATTCATGCAATACATTTTACGTGGTCAATTAGATACAAACTTCACATCATTAGACAAAGTCTCCTTACCTGATGGATGGACCAAAGAAATGCTTAAGCTTGCCAAGAGTCAAGCTTTAGAAAACCCATCATACGCCTTCAAGGACGGCATTCCATCCGTCATCAAGGAAGCCATCATCGCATCTTATAACACTGCTTGTCATGGTATCTTCATCTTTTTGATTGCTACTGGTTTAGCATCATTAATCTGTATCTACTACACCGAAGAAAAAGACCTGGAACAAACCAAATAGGTCCACTAATACTAGTCTCATACACAAAACTCCGATAATCCTTTATAAACTACACCTCTAACTCATTCATGTAATTAACTAGACACACCGGCCCGAGGCCTATCAGTAGAGAAACCCTGAAAAGTCCACCCGCGTGAGCTCTGCGCGTATAAAAGGGCACCGATCCCCCACTCTTTCCCTGCTAAAATTTTTCACTCCGTCGCCACAGTGTGATGTTCTTTCTTTCCCCTGGCCTCTGGATTTTACCTCTTTGGCAAGGCCAAACGCATACCATTCCAGGAGGAATGCTATAGTGTTTGCATTCTTGTGTTATCATTTTGATATAGCCACCGGAGAGCGGAAGGAAAATACCAAATTTAATGATGATTAAGATTTTAATGCATAGTTCAACTGAATCTAATGAAGACAAAAACTTACCATCAAATAGTCTTTCACCCCTATCTGATCTATCTTTGGTACATTCTCTCCTCATACTCTCACCACTGCAGTTCTACTAGTAAATCACGATTATGAATTATAAAGGTCTATTAAAAATTAAAATGCTTTTATACAATGCTGGACAGTAACATGTCACCCTTTTCTTTCCTTACTCTATTAATGGCTTCAATGCATACATTCTGATTGGAAACAATTCCTTTGGAACTCCCTTTTGCAGGTCTGTTGCAATCAACTTCCAGCCGGCTTCTTTGAATAAACGACGGAAGTTCTTATCGGATCTAGTTTTGGAACTGTCTTCTGGATCAAAGAGATCGTTGTCGTCGTTGGTGTTGTTCTCCTTGACGATCAAGATCCCGTCCTTCTGTAAACCCTTCTTACACTGATTCAACCATTCGATGAACGCATCGTCAGGTAAGTGTCCACAACACCATTGACACCAGATAAGTGCATATCTGCCCTCCACAGAGTCCCATTCTTGCATCGGGATGTCGTATATTTCACCGATCTTGCCCTGCTCCATCAAAGGCTTTAATTCCACCTTCATCTGTGTGACAAATGGAGTCACAGGCTCTAACAAGTCCACCTTATCACAGATCTTATGCAAGAAATCTCTGGTGACTCTTCCAATACCGGCACCGAAATCAATACCGTACTTGACCTTGCCTGGTTCAGCAGACCATCTGGTCTTCAACTTTCTCATGAATGTCGAAGAACCCACGACATCTGCTCTTGGAACAGACGTCGTCTCACCGTACCCGCCGAGGACACCGTCGACGGTGGCTGGAACGTCTGTCCAGTACTGGATGGCGTCCTTGTAGTTGATGAGCTTGTCTGCGTCTGTCTCCACCACTGCCTCTGCCGGCTGGCTGACACTCTCTACCGTCTTTGCTGGCATCGCTGTCTGTACTGACCCCTCCACCTCCTGCAACCCCCTGCACTCCCCCAACTCCAGCAAACCACCACCCAAACCGACCGAAACGTCAATTTTCAACCCAGCCGCCCTCGGTGTGCTGACGTAAGCGCCCGCCGGCCGTTTCTCGTCGTCGAAAATGCGCTTAGTCTTTTGTTTGTTGTCCAAGCTGGCGGTTTCGTCGAGGACGAACGAAGGCGACGGACGCCCAACGGCACTTCTTATCTACGTCGTTGGTCTCTTTCTTCCACTTCCACTGGTGCACTCCCGTCTGCCCCCCTCTCTCCCTCTCCTCCAGCAGCACCCACACACTCCCCACCCATCCCATCACAGCTACAGCATCATGAGTGGAATTAGAGTTCTCGATTTCATCAAACCTTTCTCTTCTCTGATCCCAGAAGTCGAGTTACCATATGAAAAGATTATCTTTGATGAAAAGATCTTCTACACCATCGGTATCTCTGCGGTCTACTTGTTAATGTCCTTACCATTAACAGGTGTGAACCCATCCAAGATCGCTGATCCTTTCTACTGGTTACGTTTACCTTTTGCTTCTGAAGCAGGTACTTTATTAGAATTCGGTGTGTTACCATTAGTCACTTCTGCTTTCTTATGGCAAATCTTAGCAGGTTTAAAGATTGTCAAAGTTAACTTCTCCAACATCTACGACAGACAATACTTCCAATCTTTACAAAAAGTTACTGCCGTCTTTATCGCCGTTGTTTACGGTGCCATTTTAGCATTCTCTGGTTACTTCCAACCAATTGATGCCTTTGCTAAGCAAACCGAATCAGCCACAGTCTTCTGGGGTAACATCTTAGTCGTCTCCCAATTAGCAATCTCCACCAGTATTGTTTGTTTATTAGTCGAATTACTCGAAAAGGGTTACGGTTTCGGCCCAGGTATTATGGCCTTCCTTGCCGTTAACTCTGCCACCAAGTTAGCCGGTTCCTTATTCGGTTTCGTTTCTAACGCAAAGACAGCCCAATCCAACGGTGTCGTTATCCAATTATTCAGAAATGTTTTCAACAAGTCCATCTCCAATGCAGTTTACGACGTTTTCACCCGTGAATCAGAAACTAACTTCACTCAAATTTACCTCGTCCTTGCAACTATCGGTGCTGTCTCTTACTTCCACCATTTCAGAACCGAAATCTCAATCAAGTCTTCAAAGGTTCGTTCCATGGTTTCCAGTTATCCAATCCGTTTATTCTATTCTGGTGCCTTACCAATTTTATTTGCTTACTCTGTGATTTACAACGCTAACATCATCGTCTTTGCATTAACCAAGATCTTCGGTGCTGTTCCATTACTTGCCAACTGGGAATTAAACGCCTACACCAACACCACTTATGAATTAACCTCTGGTCTCCTTTACTTCTTATCCACCTCCAACTCTGGTTCTTGTTGTTACTTCAACTTCATCAATGTTGTCACCTTCACCGTCTTCTTCACCGTTGCATCTGGTATCTTTGGTCGTTACTGGTACACCATGAGTGGTTCCAGTGGTAAGGACCTTGCTAAGCAATTTAAGGACCAAGATATCGTCGTCATTGGCCACAGAGATGCTACTGTTGCCAAGGAATTAACCAAGATGATCTCATCTTCATCTTTCACTGGTGCTTTAATCTTAGGTTCAATCATTGGTTTTGTCGAATCAACTGGTTTATCTAAGGGTTTAGCCTCTGGTGTTATCATCGGTGTCTTATCTGCTTTAAGTTTATTGGAAAGCATAATGTCCGAATACCAACAAGCAGGTTCTGCAAACTCCCAATTCGCTCAAGTTTTCGGTGTTTAAAATTAATTATTTCAATTTAATAATTATTTTCATGTGTATTACTAGAACAACAGCTAATATTGTCTCCAATTCAATATTTAACAAAGCTTCAAGTATAGTCATGATGATGATTGAATCATTCATGTACAAATCTTAAAAAAACCTATTTAAAAAAAACAAAATTAAAAAAACTTTGCAAATTTCAATTTCCGTTTTATTTTCGTATTTCACTCTTTTTTCTATAATAAACAACTTCTAATTCATACAAAATTAGAATCATTTATAACCAATTCATTAAAAGTTTACTATGTAAAATCTAAATTATTAAAAAATCTCTATAAAGCAGAAGTAAAAATGTGAAAGCATTAAAAAATGTATTAACTAGAAAACTATGGAGAACGTGTAATTTTAAGTTTCTTTTCGGCGAAAAATTTAAATTTGAAAACCAATTTGGAATCACTAACATTCCAATCAATTTTATCCAATAATTGCTTAACCTTGGCTGGTGCTTTAATCGTTGCGTCCTTTGCAACAATAATAATAGGTGCATCATACAGCCATGTATTGTTACCGCCCGACATTAGGAATTGGACGGCATACAAAGACTTGTCTATCTTTCCATATCTTAAAATTGAGCCTTCGTAAACCTTATACTCATCAAAAGTTTGACGTAGGTTGGAAGATATGATACCGGAAGATATCAGAAGATCAGAAAAATTAAAAATATACTTTGAATTAGTACTTTTCTCCGGAAGCATATCGACTTTGACAAGATAACTGTGAAGTGAAATAATCGATTGGTATGCCAATCTAAAACCAGTACCCATGACAGACATACCCAATTTACCAATAGGAGTTGGTGATTGATTAAACATTTCAATCACTTTCGCCAATTCATTAGATGGTGATCTGAAATATGAATGTCTGCTGGCTGTATAAACCACATCCAATTCAAGTTTATCGGTTTTAACAACTGCATCATATTTATTGATCACAGTAACCGGTGTTGGTTCAAAAAATGTAACCTTTGAAATGAATCGAGTCCATGGAAATCTGCGATGAAAAACTTCATCAAGTAAAGTAAGATCAAGAGCTGTACTTTGGAATGGGGCATTAAAGTAGTTTGTATGCAAAATGTAATGAAACCTAACACCAATTTTTGCTAACAAACGAAGATCATCAAGCAGCTTCATTTCATCACCTAACTGTCTATCAATAATTAACATATTAGTGGAAGTTTTGCTGAAAACAGAGCATCTTGCCATATTTAGCATTGTCACTGACCACTTATAATTTAGCCCCTTCAGATTTTCTTGATCTTCATCACGATCAAATTTTTTCAATTTCGAACCAAAATAGTTGCTTCCACCACACTCTACTAATCCACCTTGAAGTCTCTCTGAAAATTCCAAAGCAGGCAAAACATGATCATACCAATTAAACTTCGTGTACCCCCTAGATACCAGTTGTCTATACGTAGCTGCAGAGTACAATTCTGGATTTGGCTCAAGAGTAGCCGTCATAGTATGATCAAATTTGAAAATGTTGAGGTTTGATTTAGAATAATGTCCAGCCCCGACTTTAACAGCAGTAAAATTGAAAATAACCGATTCTTCATTTCTGAACGAAGGAATTCTATCACCGTCATCATAATCAAAGACCTTCAAAATTTCAGGCGGAAGATTTAGATCTTGACCATAGGAATTCAAGTTCAAATGTGGAATACGACGTCTCTTCAGCTTTCCCGTATGATAACTCACTCCATCATCATCCTTAACTATGTTTGAAGCCATGTGTCCATTG
This sequence comes from Pichia sp. NRRL Y-27261, assembly GCA_030569835.1. Lineage (NCBI taxonomy): Eukaryota > Fungi > Ascomycota > Pichiomycetes > Pichiales > Pichiaceae > Pichia > Pichia sp. NRRL Y-27261. Next base: position 201,169 of record JAJMLU010000385.1, read on the forward strand.
GTAGTCTTTTCAACAGCATGACCTTCAATCTCATCATTGTCATGGAACGTGGTGGCAGTATTAGGCCAAGCAATATCATCATCATTGTCAGATGCTGGTCCAGTATCTTTTTCCAAAGTATTAGTTTCTGCAGGTTTATTACCGGCATCTTTACTCACCTTTGGTTCCTCTGGCTCAGCCTTGATTTCAATACCAGGTTCAGCCTTAACTACAATAGGTTTAACGGCACCATTATTAACGATAGGCGCACTTTGCGGTTCACCATCTGCATTTTCCATATCTTCGTCTTCCTCAGCTTCTTCAGGTTCTTCAATTTCTTCGTCACCTTCTTCTTCAACCTCTTCTTCGCCTTCTTCAGCTTCCATCTCTTCGTCTTCGTCACCTTCTTCAACTTCGTCTTCAGCTTCAACTTCGTCTTCAGCTTCAACTTCGTCTTCAGCTTCAACTTCGTCTTCAGCTTCAACTTCGTCTTCAGCTTCAGCTTCAACTTCCATCTCTTCGTCTTCATCACCTTCTTCAACTTCGTCTTCAGCTTCAGATTCTTCTTCATATTCAACTTCTCCAGCTTCAGGTTCAGTTCCCTCAGGTTCGGCTTCTTCTTCAGTTTCAGCTTCTTCCTCAGTTTCATCTTCAGCTTGTTCAGGTTCGGCTTCTTCAGGTTCTGCGTCAGGTTCTGCGTCAGGTTCTTCTTCATATTCAGCTTCATACTCAGCTTCATATTCAGCTTCATATTCAGCTTCTTCTTCAGCTTCTTCTTCAGCTTCTTCTTCAGCTTCTTCTTCAGCTTCTTCTTCAGCTTCTTCTTCATCTTCTTCTTCAGTACCATCTACCATTTCCTCATCTTCATCTTCAGCTTCTTCCATTTCTTCCTCATTACCACCATTATCTTCGTCATCAGGTTGATCATTATTACCATCGTTTTCCTGATCAACATCCTTTTCCTTTTTGACTTCAACCTTTTCCTTCTTGACTTCGATCTTTTCCTTTTTGACTTCGATCTTTTCCTTTTTAACATAAACATTTTGTGTATTAGACGTTTCTGATTGATCATCATCATTAGAAGATGCTTGTTCCTCCTCTTCAGGTTCCTCTTCAGGTTCTTCTTCAGGTTCTTCTTCAGGTTCTTCTTCAGGTTCTTCTTCTTCAGGTTCTTCTTCAGGTTCTTCTTCAGGTTCTTCTTCAGGTTCTTCTTCACCTTCGTGTTCTTGATCGTCATCATTATCTTCTTCTTCTCCTTCTTCTTGATCTTCTTCTGGTTCAGCCATATCTGCATCTTCGTTAGCAGACATGTATTCGTCTTCATTATCATGATCACTAGACGCAGCAGCACCAGAATCAGCAGTTTCAACTTCCGCATCGGACGCAGAAACATCACTCATCTCTTCCAATCCTTCAAGAGCTTCATCGTCAGACTTTTCACTTGGGGTAGGAGATGATACATCGACTTTATCATCTTCACTGTTGATCACATCAACCTGACTTTTAGTAACCTGTCCCCTAATATTCAAAGTCTGTTCTTCACTTGATAAAGAATCATTTTCTTTACGATTTTCTTGAACAACTGTATCAGTTATCAAGATATCGTTTTCCGAAATTTCATCTTCAGCAACCTTAGAACTGTCTTTCAATGTAGGAGCAGGAACTAAAGAGTCATTTGACATAATATCTGTTCCACCATTAACCTTATTTACCATAGAAGCATAGGGTAGAAGATTGGTTCCATTGACCTTATTAGTCACGGAACCACCCGGAAGAGTACTATCCGTATTAAGCACACGCAGTTGTTTTGGACGGAAACTGATTTCACCTAATGACTTTGGTGCACTTGCATTTTTGAATGAAATGCCTTCATCCATTTCCTTTGAAATATCTTCTGGTGTAGTATGATGGTCTTTATCTGAGTCATAATTTGAAATAATCGATCTATTATCCGAGTCAATACCAGATTCATTAGCGTCTTCACCATCTGGTTTGTAATCAATGTATACCGTTTCATTTTCCAGTATATCCCGACGAGTATAACCAACAACACTACTGCCATTCCGTTTACCGTTATTGGAATTTGCCCTCGAACCTAATGATGTAGAATATGGACGTGTTGAATGCGGAACCGCCCTTCTTTTGTGTTGATCACTAACAGAGTTACTTGTAATACGACGCTTGAGAGTACCATTTATACCAATTTCAGATGGTTCGTTGTTGTTAGCCTGTGTTGAAGAAGTTGACTCATGGTATAATGCAGGATGTGTTGGAATAGGTGAACCACTTGCTGAGCGTGGTGCTGTCGGTAATACTTTCTCTTGTTGTTTTGAAACATATTTATTGACAACTTTTGGAACTTCTTCCCTTAAAGAAGTTGACCAATTGCTTGCAACTATTTCAATAGAACCTTCACGAGAATGGTGATCAGAATGTGTCTCAGGTACCTTGTGTACTATTACTCTTGGTTTTAATGGAAGGGATGTGGTATTTTTCTCAGTTGAAGAACCCGAGTCTACATTTAGCTGATTTAGTGCTGTGTTAGATGCTAATTGTGCAGCTGGCCCCTTTGGCAGTGATGGCCTATCCAGTGTTGCGTAAGATTTTCTGCTTGGACTGGCTATATTGTTCCCCTTGTTCAGCTCTGCACGCACAACTTTAGGTGATCCAGAGGTAGAATTTGATGCTGATGATGGTTTTGTGGAATATGTCTTTGATGGGGAACGATAGTTATTATTACTATTATAGTTGCTGTTATATTTAGCTTGTGCATCTGCCGGAGTTACAGAATAATTTCCCAAAGTGGGTATATTGTTAGAATTACTCGACGTTGAATTTTCATACTTATTATTCCCATATTCATTTTGATTTTTAAAGTTATAACCATTTGAATATTGATAGTTTGAATATTGCCTGTTGTATGCGTTATCATATTGGTCATTATAATTCTTATCATACGTACTGTTACTATTATTTTTACTGTAATTCTGATCGTATCCATTATGGTAACCCTGGTCATATCCGGTATTGTAATACAATTCATCGCTAATATTATAATATCTATGATATGTATCGCCCTTAGTGTTGCTGTATCCTTTGTACTCTGGTGCTTGGTCGTAGTACCCTGCATCCGTACCGTCTCTATTTCTATGTGAATTTCTACCACCACGTGAGTAGTCTCTCCCTCTTGAAGAAGAGTCGCCTCTGTTCATCGTGAAGTGGTATGTATATATGAAGTGGTTATTAACAATCCTGTTATCGAAAAGAAAGGGAAACTAGGAGGGAACCAGGGAAGAAGAAGGAGTTTATGCCAGAAAAGAAATGAAACAGGGTGGCTGGGGTCTATTTATATGGGCAGAGGGAGAGGGGACTGATTTCCTAAATTTGCACAAAAAATCGAAATTCAAAAAAATTCTGATTGTGGAAAAAGGCGGGAAAATGAAAAAATCGGAATTTGAAATTCGAAACCGGATATCGTTTGTTTATCTTCCCGTGGGGTAAAGACATCCGGAACACCACTATTACCAGACATCGGTGACGACACACATACATCAGGCGATGAGTTATGCTGATGACATTGTATCCAGAGCGTGGATCCAGATAGCGGCGTATCCAAGTGCCAAGCTGCGCTTGACGGATGTGTTGACACTTTTCAACGTTATGGAGGACATCACACAACGACAATTGTTATCAGACGAGTACCGGGACTTCCTTGTCGAGTTCATTCTTGAATGTCCCGAAGCAGAAGTCGACCAGGATCAGTTCAAGTCTTTGATGGAAAGATTATTCGAGTCTTCTATAGAAAATATCATTCGTGGTGGTCTTATCAGCCGAACAAGAGACAGATTTGAAACATTCAATAACGACAACGATCAAGACTTTACACAGACGATGAATTTAGAAAGCAGCAAGTTCAATGCGTTCATGCGTAATGGATCCATCGACGAAAGAGAAAACATACTAAGGACGAGGATATCCGAACTTGAGTCTATGATTTCTCGATCCCAAATCACGAGAACGAAAGATGATCGATCATTAAACAAAATGAAAGATATGCTGATCGGATATTACAAGAATCTTGACTCGATAACCAGAGCTAAATACGTCAGCAATGGATTGACTAAAGACAAACCAACAGATGCACTCATACTAAGGCTGAAGAGCGGTATCGACAAGCAAGACGTGTTGATAAACGAATTGAAAAGGAAAGTCGGTGATGACAAACCAAGTGGTATAATCGGTCTGATCAGATACAAGCTATGGTTACTGTACCAGTTCATATGGAAGCTTCTACGGATACCCTTCTATATCATCTGTGCCCTCCTCGTTATCAACATCCTGGCATACTTGATATTTGGTGATACTGACAATGAGGTTTACGATACAGGAAACAGTGAAGCTTACTGGGGATGACGACCCCGTTTTATAGAGTTAACTTTGCAGAATAAATTTATAATTAAAAGAAGAATAAAAAGTATAGACTAAAGCACTGTTGTTGTGAATTGAAAGATTGAATAATAAAAGTAAAATGAATGAAACCCATTCACATTTCCCATGTTGGTGGTAAAGTTTCGATACATTCTTCACAGAATGTTTTATGACTAGCGGCCAACTTTGGAGATCCGTACTCTCTGATTTCAGACTCTGTTGGTTTGTGTTTGCATGCGGCTGCTGGAATTGGGACGTTTTGCGGAGTAGCAGATGATGGTGGTGAAGCGGCAGATTTTGATTGTGCGAGTAATGTACCGTTTGAAGTCTTGTCTGAATGTCCGAGCTTAGTTTCTGGAGAGACGACGTTTCTAATGCATTGCTTTAAAGCCTTCGCTTCAGGAAATCCGCCGTCCTTAATACGGTCCCAGACCAACACCCATTCGGAGTCTGCAGATTTCTTGACGAGGACTTGGAAAGTACCTGGGACAAACGAAGGTCTCAATATGATGGAGTTGATGAGTGCTTCTTCTGCACTTGGTGCCTTGGATGTGAACGTCTGCAAGAGTTCCTGCTGGTACCAGGACGCTCTGAGGATCCAGTTGCACTTGACGCAGTAAAGAATTGAGACGAGTGGATATGCTATTGGGTCTTGTTCCATGATTTGATAGAATATTGATTGTTGCTGTTGCTGTAGTGGCTAGCACGAAAGCCCCACTTACTCCACAAGAAAGAGCACCAACCACCAGATGTCAAGTGTCAAGTGTCAAAAGTGGAATGGGCCGACCGCTCGGTGCTGGGGGTCGCTGCTGACGTAAGCAGGCAGGGCGCCGGTCCCCGCAGCGTGTGGTGGGAAGAACTGCCGTTTTGGGCTGTGGATGACTCTCTTTCCCGTCATTTCTTTCCTTTCCTGTCCTCTTCTCCCACTACTATAAATACCAGACGCTTTCTCTGCTGTTCCACACTTCAGTTGAGCAGTTGATTGATACTGTTTTGTTTACTTCATAAGCAACCACAATGTCTGTCGATTTACTAGTCCAACACCCACTCTACAAACACCTCCTCAAGTTTGCGTCATCCACAGATGCCAGAGAGAAGATTCTCAGATTACTCCAGTACTTTGTCCGTTTTCTACGGTTCTGGAAGTTTAGAAGTGCAATTTCACCAGAATTTGCAGATTTATTACCCTCATTGCAGAAGTTTTTCACGATGGCCAGAAAACCATTGAGAGTGTTGAAACCATTGAACCATTTGAAATCACTCTCGATATGTATTTCGGATGAGTTATCGGATCCAGTGCTAAGATACACAGAGGCAGTGAAACAGTTTGGTTTGCTTGCCTTCTTCGCCATGGACTTGATCCAGTTGCCAAAGATGCTAGGATTACTCGGTGGCAAGGGTGTCAACGAACACCTCGGTAAATACAAATTGGTGAAGAACGCTGGGAAATACGCCGCCGCTATGTGGTGTTTGGCGATATTTGCCGGATTACTAAAGAATTTAAGACAGTTCCAGATTCTGTTGATACGGTATTTGAACGAACGCAAGGCCGAAAACGATCCAAATGCACAAAAGATCAGCCAAGAAGGTAAACCACACCCCGTGTCCGCATATAAGATTGAAAGAGACTTCGTTAAGAACATATTGGATATGGTCATTGCTGCAAATATGTACAAGAATTTAGGCATCAACGACGGTATCGTTGGTGGATGTGGTGTTATTACGAGTATTTTCGGTCTCCAAGATCTTTGGAACTCTTCTGTGTAGAATAATATATGAGATTTTTTTACGTCCCCTGTTTATAAGCGCAATTAATTATGGTTAAATTAATCATTAAATTCGTTATCTATACAATTGTAGTACACTATTAGTAATCACTGAGATTGACTTTCTTTCTAAACTGTTTCTTGTCCTTTTTCAGTTTCTTGTCTTTGATTCGTCCTTCGTTTTCCATTTTCTTCAACTTGTCCCATCTCTGTCTGGTTTCCTCTGAGACCTCCTGTTTCCCCTGACTGCAGGTCTTGACTGCGTCTGTGAATTTCTGGAAACATTCGGCCAGGTTCTTATCCCTGTATCTGGTAGTACTGCTCATAATCAACACGTCTCCAGACTGGGTGAAGTATGGGAATTTCTTGTTGTCCGGGGCAGTAGGGTCTGTCAAGTTGGTCATGATGGTATCGAACCCCACTGCGGGTATCCAGTTACCCCTGGCCGAGTACCAGTTCGAGACGGATAGCTTGATGATGGCCTTGGAGTCAGTGGTGTTGACATGCTGGCCTCCGGCACCTGAACTTCTTGCGTACGACACGTCGAAGTATCTAGCAATCTGGGCAGGGTCTAGGAGCAGCAGTGTGTCATCCTGTTTCAACAGCCGGGATGTAGTGGAGAAAGCTCTTTGCAGACGTGACGGGAGCATGGTGTTGTCACTCCGAAGAGAAACCAGAGAACTCCGAAAGAAACAACCACTGGGAAAAGGCCGTCCAAGTTAGCAAGCTGGATTTTCCCCCAAGCTGCCAGTCCCAGCGCTCGCCTTTTCCCACGGAATTTCATGCCTGCCTTCAGCCCCACACATTTTCCACCTTCAACGGTCATGGACGTTAATGTTTAAAGGGCTGCATGGACCATTACTCCCTGGATTTAGTCAGTTAAGTCGATGACTGGCATTACAGAAAGTATGAAGGTTGAAGAAGCACAAACTAGGGGATGGAAATGCGTGCATGCACTTGTCACGTACTAAGACAGAAACACACAGTTCTAACACCATCTTACTCCAACTCTCCAGACTGTGAAACACCTACTTACTTACTACTTACACTCCACACAACTTACACACCTAACTATAACAGGCCCAAGAAACAGAAAAAGAAAAGAAAATGTCGTGGCAAACAATGCCGGACCGGCTGGAAAAAGACGGCTTTTGGCCGTGAAAAATTTGACACATTTTCACGTCAAAAACTTCACCACCTTTCCAGGGACTTTTCTTCCCTGCCTGTTTTCTCCACGGACGGGGTGGATGGACAGCACAACTGTATGCATACCAGAAGTAGAGACAGTACACGTACACACCTGCAACGACAGCACCCCACAGACACCACGAACAGTACCCAGCTCCAACCCCAACCCCCACGAACCCAACGGCCCGTGGAGGAACGCCGCCGACAATGCCGCGGGCAGACGCCGACACCGGACTTGCACGCCCCCACAGCTGTGACCTAAAGAGCAGGAGCAAGAGAGCTCCCCCGGGAACAATGCTCACGGGCCCTCTGCACACCCTGCACTTCCACGGACGTTCCTCTAACGTCTGACGTCTCCGGTACACCCAGCCTGTCGTGTCTCCAGTGACCAGTCTCCACACTGATCAGTTGCATTTGGACACTAAAATTTTTTCTTCTCCTTCTTCTCCGTCTCTTCTTCTGTAGCCACATATTGTAAAATCTCTTCAGCACAAAGACACACAGCAATCATGTCGTTTTTGAAGAAGTTTTCCAAAAAGGACACTGATGTCTCTGAAAGTCAGAATTTAAACGACTCAGATTTCGAAAAACTTAACCAACAAAAATCTGAAGAAACAATCTGTGAAAACGGCAATGACCAATACGAAAAGAAAGACAAAGACGTTTTCGATTCATTCGATCACAACGGTGATGAAATCCACGAAGACACAGAAGACCTTGACCTCATCCAGACAGAAATCAAGCGTGGTTTGAAATCTCGTCACGTTGCAATGATCGCACTAGGTGGTACTATCGGTACAGGTTTGTTCATCGGTACAAAGTCTCCATTACAAATGGCAGGTCCGGTTAACATGCTTATTGCCTATATCTTCTTTGGTTTCTTAGCCTATTCCGTCACTCAATCTTTAGGTGAAATGGCTACACACACTCCAGTCGCAGGTTCCTTCGTTACTTTCAACACCAGATACGTCTCCAAAGCCGTTGGGTTCAGTAACAGTTGGTGTTATTGGTTCCAATGGGCCATCACGTTTGCTATTGAAATCTTCGCTATTGCCCAATGTATCATGTACTGGACCGACGCAGTCCCAGTTTGGGGTTGGATCTTGATCTTCTTTGTCGTCGTTACTGTTGCTAATTTCGTTCCCGTTAGATACTATGGTGAAATCGAGTTCTGGATTGCTTTCACTAAGATTATTGCCATCATCGGTTTCATCATCTACGCTTTGTGTATGGTCTGTGGTGCAGGTGTTACTGGTCCCGTTGGTTTCAGATACTGGAGAAATCCAGGTCCATGGGGTGCAGGTGCAGAGTTAGTTTCAAATACCAACACCGATAGATTCTTAGGTTGGGTTTCTTCCTTAATTAACGCAGCTTTTACCTACCAAGGTATCGAAATGACAGGTATCTCAGCCGGTGAATCCGCAAACCCAAGAAAGACAGTCCCAAAGGCTATCAACAAGGTCATTATCAGAATCCTCTTATTCTACATCGTCACCCTTTTCTTTGTCGGTATGCTTGTCCCATACAACGATCCTGAATTATCCTCTGACACTAACTTTATCTCATCATCCCCATTCTTAATCGCAATCACAAACTCGGGTACTCCAATCTTACCACACATCTTCAACGCTGTCATTTTAATCACAATCACCTCAGCGGCTAACAGTAATGTCTATATCGGTTCTAGAGTTTTGTACTCCATGGCCGGTTTAACGGCACCAAAATTCTTTGCCAGAACTAACAAACACGGTGTTCCAATCTACGGTGTCATCTTCACTGCCGTGTTCGGTGCTTTGGCCTTCTTAAACGTCTCAAATAGTGGTACTGTCGTCTTCGACTGGTTGATGGATATTTCCGCATTAGCAGGTTTGGTTTGTTGGTGTTTCATCACTGCCGCACATTTAAGATTCATGGACATTTTGAAATCAAGAAATATCTCTCGTGATACTTTACCATTCAAAGCTAACTTTGGTCCTGTCGTTGCTTGGATTACCGAATTCTTTTTGGTTCTTATTGTCTTCATCCAAGGTTATGCAGTCTTCTTCGATTTCAACGTTAACGACTTCTTTGCTAACTACGTCTCCCTGATCATGTTCGTCGTTTTCTGGATCGTTGCCCAATTGACCTACTACAGACACGAGCCATGGCTCATTCCATGCGACGAAGTCGACTTGGATTCTGATGCAAGGAGAATCGACGATGAAGTCTGGGAAGAAGATAATGCTAAGATGTCTAGAATGGACAAATTCTGGGACGCTTTGATCTGATCGAGATCTATATTTATCATTGTACAATACTGCATTTGCTAATCTATATACTTGACTTTTAATTTTTATACCTTTTAACTGTTTACGTTTCACATATTCTACGTCCTAACGGAGAAAGTTGGCCGAGTGCCCAAATCTCACCGAAGCCCGAAATTTCACTCTCCTCGCTCAACGGCTTTGATTGATTGCGGGCCTGGAATTGTTGATCTTGATGATGTGTTTACTTGTCCTACTTACAAGCAGACACGCCTAACACCACACAACCCGATGTCCCTCAACGAGTTCGTGATAAAGTTCAGAGAACGTGCACAGGAAAATGCCCTTGTGTGGGCAACGATACCAACATTGCTCGTCCTTGCAGCCTACATGGAGAAGGTTGCGACTCCCGCAAAGAGACCATTTTCAATAGAAGATCCATCGATCTCATATCCATTCGCCGAGTCCGAAAGGTATCCAGAAAACCTGCTGTTTCTCATAGCGATACTGCTACCATTCGTAGTAACTTCAGTCTTGATCTTTGTCGACAAAATCAACGGGAAATTCCACAGATTCTACAAAACTACAACATGTCTAGCATTCGCTATCGCATTGACGGGATTCTTGACGGCTTTCTTGAAGATCAGATTCGCCAAACTCAGACCAGACTTCTTAGCTAGATGTGGGCCTAAATTAGAAATGATCGAAAGTGCAGGAAACGTCATTCTCCACGAAGAAGTCGTCTGTTCAGCACCATACGGTGCCGGAACACTCACAGACGGATACAAGTCCTGTCCTTCTGGCCACTCTGCACTCTCCATGTGCGGCATGCTCTTCCTGTCGATCTGGCTGTTCTACACATACGGCAAGAAGAGCCAGAACGGCCTCGTCAAGATGATGTGCTTCATTCCAGTGTTGTTATCGCTCGACGTCATCACCAGTCGAATCTACGATTTCAGGCACGGGTACTTCGACATCTTCCTCGGCACGGTGATCGGGGCCACCTGCGCCGTCCTCAGTGTCGTCCACCTCGACATCTCCACGATGAGAGACCCCACCGAGATCGTCCTCCCTCTATAGACCCTGTATAAGTTGAAATATGATACATCACACAGTGAACCGGCCGGCAGATATTACGCGTCGCCTTCCGTGCACCAGACGGGGCGAGAGCGTCAAATGCTCAGCGATTTGAGATTTTTTGTTTCGCCCTCGTGTTTTGTGAGCAGAGGCCAGTGGAAGGAGCAGAGTTGTTGTGTTTTATGGTCTCCATTCTCTTCACATACACTCACATCCTCTTCTCTTCCACCTCCCAGCATCGCCAATCACAGCAACACAGAACACCAGCATGTCCGACGAACCAAAGCCAGAACCAGCAGACTCCACCCACATCAACTTGAAGGTTACCGACGGTAACTCTGAAGTCTACTTCAAGATTAAGAAGGTCACCCAATTAAAGAGACTTATGGAAGCTTTCTGTAAGAGACAAGGTCGTCAAGCCAACTCCTTGAGATTCTTATACGAAGGTCAAAGAGTCGAACCAGAAGACACCCCAG
>JAJMLU010000385.1:214354-227501 GCA_030569835.1 Pichia sp. NRRL Y-27261
GCCAATTCCAAAACATGGGTGCTTCTTATGATTGGAGTAAGGAAGCTTTCACTTTAGATCCTGAAAGAACTGCTGCTGTTAACGACGCTTTCATTAAGTTATTCGATGACGGTACCATCTACAGAGATTTAAGATTAGTCAACTGGTGTGTTAAGTTAAACACTGCTTTATCCAACTTGGAAGTTGAAAACAAAACCGTTCCAGGTAACACTCTTTTATCTGTTCCAGGTTATGATGAAAAGGTTGAATTCGGTGTCTTGACCCATTTCGCTTACCCAGTTGTTGGTTCCGAAGAAAAGTTGATTGTTGCAACCACCCGTCCAGAAACCATCTTTGGTGATACAGGTGTTGCCGTCCATCCAAAGGATCCAAGATACACCCACTTACACGGTAAATTCGTCAAGCACCCATTCAATGGTAAGTCCATTCCAATTATTACCGATTCTGAAGCCGTTGAAATGGAATTCGGTACTGGTGCAGTTAAGATTACTCCAGGTCATGACAATAACGATTACCTTACCGGTAAGAGAAACAACTTAGAATTCATCAACATCTTCACCGATGACGGTTTATTAAACGAAGAATGTGGTGAATACAAGGGTTTAAAGAGATTCGATGCCAGAAAGGTTGTTATTGAAAAGTTACAAGAAATGGGCTTATTAGAAGGCCAAGAAGGTCATGAAATGACTTTACCAATCTGTTCCAGATCCGGTGATATTATCGAACCATACTTAAAGCCACAATGGTGGGTTTCCCAAAAGGAAATGGCTCAAGCTGCCGCCGATTCCGTTAGAAATGGTGAATTAAAGATTGTTCCAGAAACCTCCGAAAAGGAATTCTACAGATGGATGGAAAACATCCAAGATTGGTGTATCTCCAGACAATTATGGTGGGGTCACAGATGTCCAGTTTACTTGGTTAAGCTTGAAGGTCAAGAAGTTGATTCTAACGATTCCAAGAACTGGGTTGCTGGTAAAGACTTAGCTGAAGCTCAAGCTAAGGCTGAAAAATTACACCCAGGTAAGAAGTTCACCTTAGAACAAGATGAAGATGTCTTAGATACTTGGTTCTCCTCTGGTTTATGGCCATTCTCCACTCTTGGCTGGCCAGAAAAGACCGTCGACTTCTCCAAGTTCTACCCAATGTCCATGCTTGAAACCGGTTGGGATATTTTATTCTTCTGGGTTGCTAGAATGGTCATGCTCGGTATAAAGTTAACTGGTGAAGTTCCATTCAAGGAGGTCTTCTGTCACTCTTTAGTCAGAGATGCTCAAGGTAGAAAGATGTCCAAGTCTTTAGGTAACGTTATTGACCCATCCGATGTTATTAACGGTATTTCTTTAGAACAATTACACGCTTTATTATCCAAGGGTAACTTAGATCCAAGAGAAATCGAAAAGGCTAAGGCTGGTCAAAGAGAATCTTACCCAGATGGTATTCCTCAATGTGGTACCGATGCTTTAAGATTCGCTTTATGTGCTTACACTACTGGTGGTAGAGATATCAACTTAGATATTTTAAGAGTTGCTGGTTACCGTAAGTTCTGTAACAAGATCTTCCAAGCTACTAAGTTCGTCTTAATGAGATTAGGTGACGATTACGTTCCACCAGCTACTGCTACTTTATCTGGTAAGGAATCTTTAGTTGAAAAGTGGGTCTTACACAAGTTAACCAAGACTGCTGAAAAGGTCAATGCTGCTATTGAACAAAGAGATTTCTACGAATCTACTCAAGCCATTTACAACTTCTGGTTATACGATCTTTGTGATGTTTACATTGAAAACTCTAAGTTCCTCATTTTAGAAGGTACCGAAGAACAAAAGAAGTCTGCAAGAGATACTTTATACACATGTATCGATGGTGCTTTAAGATTAATCCACCCATTCATGCCTTTCATCTCTGAAGAAATGTGGCAAAGATTACCAAAGAGAGCCACCGAAACCTCTAGAACCATTGTCAAGGCTGCTTACCCAGTCTACTCTAAGGAATACGATAACGAAGAAGCTGCTGCTGCTTACGATTTAGTCTTAGAAGTTACCAAGGGTGCTAGATCTTTATTAGCTCAATACGGTATCACCAAGAACGGTAGTGTTTTCGTTGAATCTGCTAACCCTAAGTTCTTTGAAATTGCTGAATCTCAAAAGGACTCTATTGTTTCTTTAATTAAGGCTGTCGAAAAGGTCAATGTTGTTTCCAAGGCTGAAGATATCCCATCTGGTTGTGTCTTATCCACCGTTGTCCCAGAAGTCAATGTCCACTTATTAGTTAAGGGTATGATTGATATTGACAGTGAAGTTGCTAAATTCGCAAAGAAGCTAGAAAAGTCTAAGACTTCTTTAGCTTCCTTAGAAAAGATCATGAGCTCCAACGATTACGATTCTAAGGCTTCTGATGCAGCAAAGGAAAAGAACTTACAATCTAAGGAAAAGACCATCGCTGAAATCGAAGGTATTGAAACTACCATTGCTAACTTAGAAAAACTTAAGTTATAAATTTCTTAGACATTTTTCTCTGTAAATAATCCTTTGTTTTCTCTTGTTTTTTATAATTATTAAATCAAATACATAACTTTCTTAAATTAAATTATTCATTTTACAAGTTCTTCATAAAATATTTCTGTTCTAATTATACAAGTGGTACGCTATAAAAAGTACTTAAAATTTCCATACATAGTCATCAACAACAGATTGTAAAATGACTTCTCTGACAGTTTCGTTTATTTTATTGATGTCTGCAGAAATAGCTGCTAAAGCTGCAAATAATTCTGTTTCTGTAGTTTTTCCAAGTGAGTCACTGTATATTAATTCTTCTGCCTTACCGTCAATAATAGAGAAAACACTCACATGATGAGCTGTAGAGGTATCTAATTCTTCCTTTGTCGGACGCACAATAATCTTATCACCTTGAGATACACAGAATGAACTTAAGAAACTGGCTTTTAAAGATATACCTGCATTCAAAAGTGCTAAATAAAGGGAGTTGACAGCACATGCTAATTCCATACATGTGAATTGCTCACGTTCACCGCTTTCTAATATTTGTACCACTATTTGAATTTCTGAGAGTGGATATTGATCCATATTTATCATACTTGAAATAATATCTTTAAGTTTGATTTCTAAATATGCTTCTCTTGTAGTTGGAGTGCCAATTGCTGGTCTGACAGATATACTTAAGTATGCTTCTGTTGGTTTCTCATTACGTGGTCTAGCAACATCTATTGGTCCAGTAACTGATGATATGATTTTCGTTGTTGAGAACTGGAAAGTTGCAGAACCATCGACTTGTTGTAAAATGTTTTGTTTTCCTGTGTATGCTGACATCGAGGCCTGTGTATGTATGTTACTTATTGAAGCGTAACGAACCGTGCAAAAGAAGGTGTAGTGCCTTCTCCAGCTTGTCTGCAAATTTTCAGATTTCAAAACGAATTTCCTTTTTTGGCGAGATTTTTTTTTCCACATTTTTTCTTCAAGGTTATCCGTCTACACTTTACTTTACTCAATTAACTGCTTATACCCTACATCAAGCAAACAAGATGATTCCTACATTACAGACCATCATCCCTTATATTCAAGAAACCACTCTTGGTGACATTCCTTTAACTTTTTTGTTAAAGTTGTTAGCAAACCCATCAATCATCAACTCAGCTTCAGCTGTTGACCAACAAACTTTACTCACTAGAGTTACAACTTTACTCAAATCCAACCACAATGCTACTCGTTGGAAGGCAACTAAGCTCTTTACTGTTTGTTTGTTACATCCAATCTTATTACTTTCCAGCAATACTGCAAATGCCATTGCTGCATTGGTTAAGATCTTAGAATCAAAGTGTTTCATTTCTGATTTCCAGAATCCAGGCCAAAAGGAATTGGTTACTTTAAAGAGTACCACCGAATGTCTCGGCTTTATTTTAGATCAAATCAGAGGTAAGCCAACATTAACCAGAGAAGTTTTAACTCCAAAATTACCAGCTATCATTGGTTCATTAATTGAAGTTACCGCTTTCATTCCTGATGTCACTATTCCTATTTTATCCAAGTTATTAATCACCAACACTACCACTTTCAGACCATTTGGTACTAAATTCGAAAATGTTTTAAAGAACATTTTGAACAATGGTGAAAACTTATCCAAGTTAGATAGTAACTTACGTTCCATGTTATTGAAGTCTTTAGCTTTAGTTTCTTTCATTTTATCTAGAGAAAGACAAGCTGAAGCATGGAGAGAAAACGTCAATGCGCTCATTTTAGAAACCAAGTCTGTTATTTCAATCTATGAAGCATGCCTTGAATTATCTAACGATTCTGACTACAACACAAAATTCCAAAATTTACCAAAGTTACCAGAAGATATTTCCTCTTTAAAGATGATTTTCGGCTCCTTATCAATTGATATCAACGAATCACCTGTTGAAATTTTCAAGGTGTCTCAAAGAATTAACATCTTGACTGAATTATTATTAGCATACATTGAATTATCAACCCCAACTGCTGTCAACATTCCTTTTGGTCACTACATTTCCATTGGTGAAATTTTAAGTAGTCTTAACACCGGTTTCACACCAGTCAAGAAGGATATTCGTGACCAATCTACACGTGAAATGATTGAACAATCTGTCATTGAATCCAAGTTAGCAGGTATCAAGATCCTCAATACCCTCATCAAGAAGTTCAGTGGTGAATTATACCCACATGCATACCAAATCCTAGCCATCTTAGATGCCGCTATCCCAATTCAAACTTTCAGAGGTAAGATTAGAGTTGATGAAAAGTTAGTTTATGAAAACGAATCTTTGATGAATTCCATTTTACAAACCGCATCTGAATACTTGAAGTTAACCGAAAGATTCAACGATATGACCGTTTTAGGTAGATTAGTTGAAACTGCTTTGATCTTAAAGGAATCCAGAGAACCTGTCATTCCAACTGATAACGGTAATCCTAACAAGGAACTCACCTCTATTTCAGGTAACAACCGTAAGAAAACCGGTAAGAACAAGCCTAGTATTTCATTGTCTGATATCTTATCCCATCAACAATTATTCATGACACCACCATCATTAATGACTTTGAAGACATTAAGAGAATTCTTCAACACTTTATT
Source organism: Pichia sp. NRRL Y-27261 (assembly GCA_030569835.1). Classification (NCBI taxonomy): domain Eukaryota; kingdom Fungi; phylum Ascomycota; class Pichiomycetes; order Pichiales; family Pichiaceae; genus Pichia; species Pichia sp. NRRL Y-27261. Next base: position 219,458 of record JAJMLU010000385.1, read on the forward strand.
AACCAAATGTGAGCTTTCTCCAGGTAAGTTGAGTGTCGTTTTAAGATTTGTTTTAATCGATTCCATTTCCAACATTGATTTAATTCAAAACGGTACATCTACTGAAAAGGAACAAATTATCAAGTTATTAGAAAACGCATTATTATTCCCTGGTAAGGCACATAACAGCATTTCTATCATTCCAATGGTTGCAAACTTAATTGGTACTGACAATGCTATCTTTAGTTTACTCACCAACCCAAGATTCCCATTATTACCAAAGAAGAGTAACCGTACTGGTCAAGATGCCGAAGATGCTGAAGAAGAAAACATCGAAGAGGAAGAAATGAAAGAAGCTGAAGAGTTTGAAAACGGTGAATTCCCTATTCCAGGATCTGAAACCGCAAAGAGAAGCGCTGAAGAAGACATTGAAGCAAAGAGGGAAGAAAAGAGACAGCATGTTGAGGAAACTGGTAACAAGGTTGCATCTGAACATAACGACTTAGTTTTCAACAAAACTGAAGCTGCTGCAAATGCATTAAAGAAGATGGAACAGGAATTAAAGCATGAACAACTTCATCCAACCGTTTCATTAGTCGACGATACCGCAAGAGAAACTGAGATGGCTGCAGATGACGATGTTGTTGCATCCGAAGAAGAAGAGGACGAAGAAATGGGCTCTGATTTCGAAATTCCTGAAATCAATGTCGATGACGACGAATAAGTGTGTAATTAGATAAAAGTTTTACAGTTAATTTCATTTCATTTTACGTTTACAATTAATGTAAGCTAAACGGTAATTTCGTTATCGAAATTAACCAATTCGTGTAGTGAACAGGTGGGTGTAAAGCCCGCAAACCACAGTTTCCTTAGCTTACAACAAAAAATAAAAGATTCATTGATCTTGCACCATCAATACAGACGAATAAGCAAACATTGCATCAGGGTAGAACCGCTGACAGACTTATCGCCTACCTGAGAAGTGCATTTGGAGAAAAAAGAATATGAGAAATACGTTTTCGGTGAAAACGGAGTATGGTCAACCTAGTCTAACATGGTAATTAATAATTCAATTGATTAATTGTATGTTTGGATCAGAATGTACAAAATGAAAGCGTCGTTTATAGTAACAAGAAATTTGTGCCAAACGCAGTCACCCATACCGTCCCGGCAGCCACAAGGACCGCACTTCCGAAGAGGGACGCCGGATGTGTCAACAGACAACACCTAGTTTTCATCAGGTTAGTAAAAAACTATGGAAGGTCATACTGACAAAAGAGCCAAACCAAAAGAAAACATGTCGCCATTACTTCCATCCTCTCATTCCCAACAACAGCGAGAAGCTCTCCTTTTATACTTTTCCCAATTTTCTCGACGTCTCCAATTTTTTTTTCAGTGTGCAAAAAAGGGCTGTGCAAAAGAGAGGTTTTTCTATTTTTCTGATTTTTTTTTGTTCCAAAATTTTTCAGACTGTGATAGAGTAGGGTTTCTGCTCCAGAACTCTGAAGATCAGACATACATCTGACACAACCAACACAGAAATATATATAGAATGGCTGTCAAGAAGGTGAAGTCCCAAGTGGCACCAAAAAAGACCAAACAAACAGAAAAAGTGCCATCAAAAAGCAAAACTACTCCAGTATCAAAAAAGGAAAAGAAGCCAGAACAAGATGAAAGAATCAATACATTGATTGAACAATCTGAAATTGAAGAAATCAGAAAGAGTATACTCGAATCACCAAAGAACTATAACAAAATTGTCAAGTTACTCTCCAACTTACAAACAATCACATCTATAATTGTTGATAACAAAAAGGTCAATTCTAAATTATTACCATTATCAAGAGCTTTAATCCACAATCTCTATCAAATATTCTCACACTTCATCAACCAACGTTTACTCAAAGTTTTCAAGGGTATTTCTGAACAAGAAGAAACTGTCCGTAAATGGTTATCTGCTAAATACGATGCGTTCCAAAATGAATTATTCAGTATTTGGTCTATTTCATTTTTTAGTGAAGCTGTTGCAACCATCAAGATTGATTCATTGGAAATTTTAATGAAGTTAGTTAGAGATGAAGGTAAGTTCTTAGGCCCATCTGCTGATGAACCATATTTCCCAACTTTTAGATACAGAACTATACTATCCAAATTATTCACTACTGGTGATGTAAGTGACATCAATGAAGAAGACGGCACCGTTGAAGATTATCTCTTCTTAGAATTCAAGGACACATATTTCGAAAAGTACTGGGACTTAAAGTTTTATTTCTTCAGTGAATTCCAAAGTGTTATTGAAAAAATTGCAGAATCTGGCGAAGTCCACATATTAGTGTTTTCCAAATTGGTGACATTAACCAAATCATCTCCTGTCTACGATGTTGACAACAAGGATCAAATCACAGAATTACCACTTTGGGTCGAAAATGCACCACAAAATACCATGTATAGTGTTAACGTATTCAGAATAAATTTTGAAAAGTCATGGATCGGTGCTTTTAACTTGAAGGGTTTGACTAAATTCGAATACTCTTCTGCATTATCCATCTTACACAAAAGAATTATTCCATTTTTCAGCGAAGCACAAAAGCTAATGGATTTCTTAACTGCTTCATATTCTTTAGGTATCCAATCCAAGGATATTTTATTATCAATCCTTTCCCTGAATGGTTTATGGGAATTAATGAAGTCATACAACCTCGATTATCCAAACTTCTACACGAACTTATATGCGATCTTAACACCAGATTTACTTCACTTGAAGGAGAAATCCCGTTTCTTCCGTTTACTTGATTTATTCATGTCTTCAACACATCTTTCCGCATCCATTGTTGCTTCATTTATCAAGCGTTTGGCTAGGCTATGTTTAACCGCACCTCCATCAGGTATCGTCTGTGTTATTCCATTCATTTACAACTTGATAAGGAAACACGGACACTCCACATGTATGTTGTTGATTCACTCCACTACATCAAGTGAAGAAGATGCAGAATACGAAGATCCATTTGATGAATATGAAACCGATCCATCTAAAACAGAAGCTATTGGTTCTTCTATTTGGGAATTAGAAGCTATGAACAATCATTATCATCCAAACGTTGCTGCATTAGTTAAGATCTTCAGTCAGCATTTCACAAAACATAGTTACAACATGGAAGACTTCCTTGATTGGAGTTATACTAAACTTCTTGACGCTGAAATGGCCAAAAAATTCAAGGGTAATTTAGGTGTCGAGTTTGAAAAATGGAGCAGCATGTTCGACGAAGAAGGATACATGGATGAATACTTATATTAGAAATTTTAACATTAGTTTGTACATGCATTATATAAACAGTCAGGTAGTTAGACTACCCAAATAATAAATTTTGTAAATTATAAAAGTTGAGAAATCGGAAATAACTATGCCACCATAATCTTGATTCCATCATTCTAAATGTTTAGCATTGTATTGTTTGAAAACATGAATGAAAAATTCATAACACGCCAATGAAATACCAGTTGCTGGTGCACTCTTTAAAACAGCTGGGATTAAACCCCTGTACACACCTAATATACCGTCTTTAATTATGACATGCTTTAAGACACTGTATGTACTGTTACCCCATTGCATTTGTAATCTTCTCTTTGCCAAATCCAGAGGATATACCAAAGTTTTGGAAACAACACCGGCCGTTATACCTGCAATGGAAGTAATACCACCAGTGTATGATAATATGTAATTATTGTTCTTTAAAGAATCAAAGTAACCTCTACGGTCACAGTCCATTAAATATGAATACGTACCAAAGGAGATACCTGTACTTAAGGCAACATAGTTGACACCGATTAAACTACCACTGAAAAACCCACGTACACCATTTTTCTGATATATTTGTGTTATTTCATTGACCAGTGATTTGAATCCTTTATTGTCGTTGGACGCTAAACGTGTACGCAAAAGATCAAGTGGATACGAGATACATGTAGCAGTGCACCCAGATAATGCTCCCACTATCACACTTTGAATCGTAGTTCCAAATTCTGTCTTTGGTTTCTCCATGTTTAGAGCCAGCCTTGCTTTATCTGTCAAATTGGAGAATGTTGAAAATGCAGTGAATTGTGCACCACCGTATACAACATACATCAGTTCAGCTGGCACGTTACCTTTCCAAAAGGCACGTATGCCTTCGTTCTTTAATATTGATTTGATGGTTGATGTTATTGATCTGTACTTTTGAGGATCTTCATGAAGTTGCAATCTGATTTTAACTATGTCTATTGGTGCAATGACGAAACGAACAATCAAACCCGACAAGGACCCGGCTAGGATCGACATTGTCGGCGTTATCTCGCTAGATGTTGCAACAAAGCTATCAGACATGTGTTTGTATAGCCGTATTGATTTGCCTGGGGTGGGGACAGAAGAAAGTGGCAAGCAACGGAGAAAAGAAACGAAGAAGCCGTCTTCTGTCTCCCCCAAAAGACAAAAACATGGAAGGACCTGGAATGGACAACTCCGACGCGGCACCTTGGAGATCCAGAGGGTTTTGAGTTTTGAGTTTCGGGCGTATTTGTGGGAATTTAACTGTAGTTTGATATTTTACACATTTATTTTACATAGATACACAGAGTGCAGGTTGTCATAACAATCTTTCGGACTTTTGTTGTTGCAAAATGGCTTCTTTGATTTCATCAGAGACACAACCCTCGTAAATTTCAGCAGGAACGCTGGCAAGACCAGTATTGACAGTGTTGCTTCCACCAATGACAGTATCGAATATTATCTTTCTCTTGGATTCAGATAAGTCGGAATCAAGTTTCTTGAGGATCACTCTAGATGGCTGTGTGATACTAGGCACAAAGTTCAAATTGGTGTATATATCTCTGAGCACATGTTTCTTTAACACTTCATTACGATCGTAGAACATCATGGAATCGAATTGACGACACTTCAAGGCGTGGTCGTAGACCCAACTTGTTTCCGTTTCCAAGATATTGTTGTTGGACAGCAGCATAGCGATGTTTCTTTGTCTTTCAAATAACGTGGTATTGTCTGTTGTGGTATTGGTATATCCATCACTTGATAAAACAGGGTTAATGATGGCACCTTCGATTGCTCCTTCATCTCTAGCTTGGTCTTCATAATAATCGTCAAGAACTTGTCTACCGTCAGCAATGATTCTAGCACCGAATTCCTTGTACGCAGAACGGGCGGTAACTAAATATGCAGCTCTTGTCTTGAAAGTACCTGGTAAGAATTCATCGTTAATAAGTTGCATTTTGGATTCTTCATCTATACGGACTCTGAAAAGATGAATATGTTTTTGGAAAAGGAAATATGAATCTCTGTAACCAACCAATCTGGCGACATCGGTGGAGATGGCGTATAATCTATCACCACGTCCGGGAACCTTGAATGTTTTGACACGGAATTGTCTACCACCTAAAAGGTTACCCAGCTTGGTGATCTTTCTTTCACCTTTCACGTCATCAGGGGTGACGTATTCGTCGTTTTCAACAGGAAGAGGACCATCAACTGGTTCTTCTTCAGTTGTGGCGGTACCTACTGGTGTTGTTTGTTGACGCTTTCTGTTGACTGCATTTAGATTGGATTGTTTTTGACGACGTGATGTGGTTGCCTTTCTCTTTTGGCCGGCTGATTCAGTTTTAGCTGCCTTATCATCACCTTCTTCTTCGCCATCCTTGGTTTCTGCCTCTTCTTCCTCTTCATCGTCATCTTCGTTTTTGATCTTGGATTCATCTTCTTCGTCATTATTCAATGAAACGTCTTCGACATCTCCTTCAGGTTGGTAATCTTCTCCATCATCTTGTTCTGGGATTTCCAATTCCGGTTCTTCTTCTTCGTCATCTTCTGCAGCAGCCTTGGCTGACTCTAATGCGTTATTCGCAGCATCATCTAATATGCTGTCTGGAACTTCGGTTGATACATCAGCTGCGTCTTCGTACGCCACACTGGATGAGTTGTTTGTAGCACGTGTGGACCTTCTTGGCTTCGCCATGATGTGTTCTGATGCGGTGGTTGTGTGGTAATGGCACGGATAGACCCAGATCAGGGGCCAAAACACCAAACCCCCATAGTGTAACAAACCCTTGCTAGCACTTCTCTCCTGCTAACCTCCTACCACTGCAAGTCGCATCGATCGCGTCTCAGAGCCGGGTAACCCCACGCCCTCGAAGAGTATAAAACGAAATGCGTCTGCACATTTTTCACAGATTTCTGCACGGTGTTCCATTCCTTTACTCCAACTCTTTTGACTTTCTCCTTTAGCATATTTGATTACCAACGTGTTGGGTGCATAGATAGATCATTTTCACTCGACGGCCGGTTGCACACCGAGGGTTCTCTTCACCGTGCTGTGTCGTTAGCTAGATTATGTGTCGTCAACTGTGAGACTGGACAATTTGTTTTGCCCGATTATGGAACTTCATAGATGTATGCATTTGACTCCATATTAACCCCGGATTTATCGTATCCTTTACGTTCTCCCGTCGTACCGATACTTCATGCTCTGGATACATTTTTTAACCCGCTAGTAGAGTCGTTGATTGAAAGATCACGCATAAGTGTAAATAGTAAGCCGAATGTGCATATGTCTGCAACGTACTAATACCATCAGGATATAGTTACTCTGATGTTTTAATTTCTGTATGATTACGAAACTACAAGATTAATGTGATTTAATGAGGTACGAATGCAATTAATAATATTAGAAAATGGAACGGTATAAAAACAAATATGCAAGGGAATCTAAAAGATAAATTTATAAACAGCAGAATCTAGTGGGTGTGATCGGGGACTCTATGATCACTATTAGAACATGACAGACAAGATTGCAGTGAATACAATCATGAATAATGAATTAGTTGGGTTGATTTTTGGAGATGCGTTGAAATATTCAACGGCTGGTACAGTACTTGATGTACTTGTTGCAGATGAACTACTGGTGGATAATGTTGTAGCATTTCCGGTTTTGGAGACAGTAGTAGATGATGCTGATGATGATTTGGTGGTGACATATGCTGTGGTGTAAACGGTTGTGTAAGTTGTAGAAGATTCAGCATTACCAGTAACAACTGTTTCAGTAACTGTTGCAGTAGTAATGTATTCAACATCTGATTCAGTAGTTGATTCAGTTGCAGTGGTACCGGTAGAAGTTGATTCCTCACACTTTGGACAATAAGTTTCAGTAACAGTGGTAACATAAGTAATGGTAGAACCGCTTGATGTAGTTGTGAGAGTGGTCATGACAACCTTTGTAACATCAGAGGATGTACTACTGACGACTGAAGTAGTTGCAACTGGGGAAACTGAATCTGTTTCTGAGATCTCGACATCTAACATAACAATAGTTTCAGGTAATGCTGTTTCACAGTTATCTCTCTTAAAGATGGTAGTGTAGACTTTGTGTGATGTTGTTGTGGTCTTCTTAGTAGTTGATGAAGTAGTAGTTGATGAAGTAGTAGTTGATGAAGTAGTAGTTGAGGATGAGCTAGAAGTGGTAGATGATGAGCTTGAAGAACTGGAAGAATCTGAGGAAGAACTTGAAGAACTGGAAGAACTGGAAGAACTGGAAGTAGAGCTGGAAGTAGAACTGGAAGTAGAGCTGGAAGTAGAGATGGAAGTAGAGCTGGAAGTAGAACTTGAAGAAGAACTAGATGAAGAGCTAGATGAAGAGCTAGATGAAGAGCTGGATAAAGAGCTAGATGAAGATGAGCTAGATGATTCAGTAGATGAAGTACTAGAAGATGAAGAAGTAGATGATTCAGTAGTAGAAGAGCTAGATGATTCAGTAGTAGAAGAACTAGATGATTCAGTAGTAGAAGAGCTAGTAGATGATGAAGAGCTAGTAGATGAGGTAGAGCTAGAAGATGAGCTAGAAGATGATGAAGTAGAAGATGAGGATGAAGAAGCTTCACTGGAGGATGAAGATGATGAAGAAGAAGCTTCAGTGGAGGATGAAGAGGATGAAGAGGATGAAGAGGATGAAGAGGATGAAGAGGATGAAGAGGATGAAGAGGATGAAGAGGATGAAGAGGATGAAGAGGATGAAGAGGATGAAGAGGA
>JAJMLU010000386.1:3988-14247 GCA_030569835.1 Pichia sp. NRRL Y-27261
TGGTGACGACTTCAAGAGTGGTCAAACCAAATTCAAGTCTGTGATGGCTCAATATTTAGTCGATGCAGGTATCAAGATCAGATCTATTGCTTCTTATAACCATTTAGGTAACAACGACGGTTACAACTTGTCCTCTCCAAGACAATTCAGATCCAAGGAAATCTCCAAAGCGTCAGTTGTCGACGACGTCATCGAATCCAACCCAATCCTCTACAACAAGGACACTAAGGAAGGTATCGACCACTGTATCGTCATCAAGTACTTAAAGGCCGTCGGTGATTCTAAAGTCGCTATGGACGAATACTACAGTGAATTGATGTTAGGTGGCCACAACAGAATCTCCATTCACAACATCTGTGAAGACTCTTTATTAGCTACTCCATTGATCATCGACTTGTTAGTCATGACTGAATTCCTCACCAGAGTTAAAGTGCAAAAGAACGGCGAGTCCGAATACGAAAAGATGTACACCATTTTATCCTTGTTGAGTTACTGGCTCAAGGCTCCATTGACAAGACCAACATACAAGCCAATCAATGCTTTGAACAAGCAAAGAATGGCGATTGACAACTTTTTGAGAATCCTCGTTGGTTTGAAACCACTCGATGAATTGAAATTCGAAGAAAGATTGAGAAATTAGTTAGTTAGATAGCGTTTATAAAATTTTTGTATTTAATCCTAGTCCTTTAGTATTTCAAACTCCTGGAAACACTCGATTACAGTTTTCAAATTTTCGAGCAAATTGTTAACTGTAACTCTGATGATCCTGTCGTCGAGTCCCTGTACGTGTATCTGTAGCACGCTGTCAGCGTCCACGCCGTAGTTTATCTGCGACTGGTCAGGTTTGAGAATCGGGTCTGGCGAGAGCGATTTCTCAGCGATACGAGCCTGTTCCTCGTTCTGGAACGGTATCGAGAGTGTGCTGTAAGATGGATGGATATATTGTGGAATATGGTGATGTTAGTAATCGTCCGAGGCGGCAGAAAGCGCCGGTGGGATGGGGTGGGGTGGTGGTTAGGAGTACATACAGAGAGACGGGGAAGACAGCAGCCATGGTGTGTCCTGTGTGGTGTGGTTGGGGGTGCTTAGTAATGGCGTGGAGTGACACTGCTGTGGTTCTGGCAGGAAAAGGGTGTGTTCAGACTCTGCAGAGTGTATTTGTCACAAACATGTCGGTCGATGGGGGGCGATGTGGCGCGGGCGGTGGCGGTGCGCGTCGATCGACGCGGCGGGCGGGTCCGGCGTCCCGATGGGGCAGTTGCAGCGATTGCGGGGCGCTTAAAGCTGCTTAATACGGGGCCGCCGCCATTGGCTGGGCCGCCGCTATCTGACAAAGACAGCGTCGGCTGTCTCCAGTCTCCACACGCTGTGTATAACCACCGACCACCGACGTTCATGCCATGACGGGACACCGTCGTTCTCCATGCCCGTTTCCAGTATAAATCTCTCTCACCTCCCCGCCCTGGTCTGTTCTTCCCTGTAGTTTCTGCAGTTCTCTCTCTTCTTTTCTCCTACTCCCTTCTCCAACCAAGTCTTATTATTCATACCCCAGAACACACCATGTCCAATCCTCCGGTCTACACCACCTCCACAGGTTGTCCTGTCTCCGATCCTTTCTCCACCCAGAGAATTTCAGTCCAAAACAATGATTACGCCTACAACCCTCCTGTCGGTCCTTTATTAATGCAAGATTTCAAGCTCATTGACTCTTTAGCTCATTTCGACAGAGAAAGAATCCCTGAAAGAGTTGTCCATGCCAAGGGTGCCGGTGCCTTTGGTTATTTCGAAGTCACTGACGACATTTCCGACATCTGTGCCGCCAAGTTTTTGAACCAAATCGGTAAGAAGACAAAGATCTTAACCAGATTCTCCACCGTGGGTGGTGAAAAGGGTTCTGCCGATACCGCCAGAGACCCAAGAGGTTTCGCCACCAAGTTCTACACCGAAGAAGGTAACTTGGATTTGGTCTACAACAACACTCCAATCTTCTTTATCAGAGATCCAACCAAGTTTCCACACTTTATCCACACCCAAAAGAGAAACCCACAAACCAACTTGAAGGACGCTAACATGTTTTGGGACTACTTGACCAACAACCAGGAATCCTTGCACCAAGTGATGTACTTGTTCAGTGAAAGAGGTACCCCAGCCTCCTTGAGAACCATGAACGGTTACTCCGGTCACACATACAAATGGTACAATGCCAAGGGTGAATGGGTCTATGTGCAAGTCCACTTTATCTCCAAGCAAGGTGTCCACAACTTGAACAACGAACAAGCCGGTAAGTTGTCTGGTGAAAACCCAGACTACACCACCCAAGACTTGTTTGAAGCCATTGAAAAGGGCGACTACCCAGCATGGGACTGTTATGTTCAAACCATGACTTTGGAGCAATCCAAGAAGGCGCCATTCTCCGTCTTTGACTTGACTAAGGTTTGGCCACACGCTGACTACCCATTGAGAAAGTTTGGTAGATTTGTCTTGAACGAAAATCCATCCAACTACTTTGCAGAAATCGAACAAGCAGCCTTCTCTCCATCCAACACTGTTCCTGCCATGCAGCCATCCAACGATCCAGTTTTACAATCCAGATTATTCTCCTACCCAGACACCCACAGACACAGATTGGGTGCCAACTTCCACCAAATCCCTGTCAACTGTCCATTGAAGTCCGGCTCCTTTGCTCCACAAATCAGAGACGGCCCAATGTGCGTCAATGGTAACCTGGGTGCTACTCCAAACTACGGAGGTGCCTACAACTGTCCTGTCCAATACACCACCATGGCCAAGTTGTCTCCACAAGGCCAAGACGAATCCTACCAAGGCGAAGTTGTCCCATACCACTGGCAAGTTGTCGACTACGATTACTACCAACCAGGTAAGTTTTGGGAAGTTTTGGGTAGAACCCAAGGTGAACAAGAGGCCCTTGTCCACAATATCGCATGTCACGCCAAGGATGCACAACCATTTATCCAAGAACGTGTTTTCGAGTACTTCTCCAAGGCCAATCCAGCTATCGGTCCTTTGATCAAGAAGGAAATCATGAAGTTGAGCAAATTATGATTGCCGGGTTTTTCACTTTAGTTGTTTATAAACGTTTGTACCTGCTTTTTGTATTTTAACCTTCACCTATTCTTTTCAACCTTCACCTATTCTTTCACTCCTGGACAGAAAATTTCAGCTCGGGGAGGGCGATGTGGAAATTGCCCGATGCGGCAGGTGAGTACAGAGAGGGTTTGACCTTCCGCATCGGGCATGCCGGTACGGCCACGCCAGCTCGATAAGCTTAACACCTCCGCCAGCGCTGGTATAAAAGGAAAGACGTATCCAGTGACAAATACGGATCGGTCGTTGTGTCGTTGTGTAGTCTTTCTCTCTCCTTCTGCATAGTTGACCATCTAACACAACCACACACAATAGAAATCCACATAACACACACACAAAATGGCTTGCAAATGTACACAAAAGGCACAAGAAATGCAAAAGATGAAGGAAGCTTCTGCACCAGCTGCATCCAGCTGTTGTTCCTCTAAGAAGACCACCGAGTCTGCCAAGGCCGTTGTCTCTTCCTGCTGCAGCGGCAAGAACCTCAGCGGAAAGCCATCCAAGTGCTGCTGTGGTACCGGCTGTGGCTGTCCAAGCTGCAACACCACCAAGCTCTAGACGAGAAGATGGGATAGACTGGGAGCCTGATGGCGTAATACAACACAACACACGACACACGAGTGGTGCTGAGAGATGTGTATATATATATATAGGTACTGTGTACGGCTTAGCGAAAGAACGACGAACAACCACTAACCACTAACCACTATCTAAGAAACCCACTGTAACGTAGCCTCGGGTGACCTGCCCGATCGGGACGGCGGCAAATCCCCACCCCGCGACACTCTCCTCTGTCGTGTGCGGTGCACGGGTGTGCCCGCCCCTGTGGGGGAAAAGAGGGGAATCTCTCTCCTCGCTGACGTAAGCACGCCGACAATGCAGCGGCCGCAGCCAACGGGAGCGAGCGAATTACAAAAACAACGACTTTTTCTCAAAGAGAGGGGTGCAGGAGGTGTGTGTTGTGGGAGAGACTGTGTGTGTTGGGTGTCTTTTGCTTGCAGGTCTTCATTGCACTTGCACTGCTGGCTCTGTTTCTCCCTCTTGCCCTCTCCTTTTGCTCTTTCCCCCATCCACATCAGACATCAAGCAACACACAATGCTCTCCTTTGTCAACAGATCCACAGCTTCCGCTGCTGTCCGTGCCTCCAGCAAGCGTATGTTTGCAACCATCGAATCAACTCCAAATAGAATTCATGGTGGTTTAAAGGACAAGGATAGAATCTTCCAAAACTTATATTTACAAAACTCAGACAAACACGGCACAGAGCCATGGGACTTGAAGACCGCAGAGAAGATTGGTGATTGGTACAAAACCAAAGAAATCATCTTAAAGGGTGACAAATGGATTATCGACGAAATGAAAAAATCAGGTCTTAGAGGTAGAGGTGGTGCCGGTTTTCCATCTGGTCTTAAATGGTCCTTCATGAACCCTCCAGGATGGGAAAAGAACGTCGGTCCAAGATACGTCGCCGTTAATGCCGATGAGGGTGAACCTGGTACTTGTAAAGATAGAGAAATCATCAGAAAGGAACCACATAAATTAGTCGAAGGTTGTTTATTAGCAGGTCGTGCTATGAATGCAACCGCCGCTTATATCTATATCAGAGGTGAATTCTACAACGAAACCGTCATTTTACAAAACGCAATCGATGAAGCTTACAAACACGGTAAGTTAGGAAAGAATGCCTGTGGTTCAGGTTATGATTTCGATGTCTATATTCACAGAGGTATGGGTGCTTATGTTTGTGGTGAAGAAACCGCTTTGATCGAATCCATGGAAGGTAAGGCCGGTAAGCCAAGAATGAAGCCACCTTTCCCAGCTGGTGTCGGTTTATTCGGTAGACCAACTACTGTTACCAACGTTGAAACCGTTGCCGTTGCTCCAACCATTCTTAGAAGAGGTGCTTCTTGGTTCTCTTCTTTCGGTAGAGAAAGAAACGCAGGTACCAAGTTATTCTGTGTCTCTGGTCAAGTTAATGAACCATGTACTTTTGAAGAAGAAATGTCTGTTCCATTAAAGGAAGTTTTAGAAAGACATTGTGGTGGTGTTAAAGGTGGTTGGGATAACTTATTAGCCGTCATTCCAGGTGGTTCCTCTACTCCTATCTTAACTGCAGAAACTTGTCAGGACCAACTTATGGATTACGACGCTTTAAGAAACGTTGGTTCTGGTTTAGGTACTGCTGCTGTTATTGTCATGAGTAAACAAGCCGATGTCATCAGAGGTATACAAAGATTATTAGCTTTCTACAAGCATGAATCATGTGGTCAATGTACCCCATGTAGAGAAGGTTCCACATACTTATCGAAGATGATGGACAGATTAGCCGTTGGTCAAGCCAATGAAAAGGAAATCGATCACGCTTTAGAATTGACTCACAAGGTTTGTGGTCACTCTATCTGTGCGATGGGTGAAGCTTTCAGTTGGCCATACCAAGGTTTAGTCAAGAACTTTAAGCCATTGATGATTGAAAGAATCCAACAATACAAGACCGCCAACGGCTTGTTAGAAGGTGGATTAAACCATGGTGGTTGGTACGAAGGTGCTGAAATTAAGGACGGTCACGTTATCAAGAACCCAATGCCAAAGGAAGCTTTCCACGGCCATTGAAGAACTCCACGGACGGGCTCGCAAGATGGACCTGCCGCCACTTGATATACACAACACACAACCTTTCTATTCTTAATTTTAATGCATTTGATGATAATAATCTAACAAAACAACACATCTCCAAAAAGAACACAAAAACACACACAAAACACACACACAACTACTCAAAGCACACGACCCTGTGCCTGTTCGTTCCCACCCGTGGTGACATAATATAGACGTTATGACTGTCCACCCAATTATCAAGTTATTATTCAAACTACTATTCTTATTCTTATTCTCTCTCATTCTTCTCTTCTATATTACTACTCCTACTATATTATACTCTATTTATTTAGCAATACCTTATACAGAACTGTCCGTAGCAGACGTCAAAGTCAAGTAACCCTCTTGCACCTGTCTTCTCCCTGCCTTCTCCCCCCCCCGTGATTGCAAATTGGCGCCCCCCCATTGGCCGTCCACGTTGTCGCCCGATCGGGCAATTCTCGCAGCGAATTTCGCATTAATTTCTTTTCTTTTCTGTGCGTGAGACGCTGGCAGTGCTGTTCTGTCCGTCCAGGGTGGGAGAGCCTCTGGAGGTCACTGCTGGCCCTGTTTTTCCGTGCCTTTTCGTCTTATCCTGCTTCTCCCTCTTCTCTTCTTCTCCAAGGACATCCATCCCTTGCAGATATACCCACACTCAGCTCTCACACACCCACATCCCCCAGCAATGAAGTGTTCCTCCCTGCTCTCGGCATCCCTTTTGCTCACCAGCGTGTTGGCTGTGTATCCGCCTCCGGCTAACATCGATACCACTGATCCAGACCTCGTCACCATCCAAAACGCCAACACAGACGCCACCAACAGCCCGAATGGCTACTCCCTCAAATCGGCCGGCAAGACCGACTCCATCGGCTTGAAGAAGGAAGCAGCAGCAACCACGAAATCAAGCTCAGATGCCGCTGCTGCTGCTGGTGTTGATTCTTCTGACGATGATGATTCACATGACAGTGAAACTTTATCTCCATTCTACTCTTTCTACCTGTCGATCTCCATGATTGTCGTGAGTGAAATCGGTGACAAGACCTTCCTCATCGCCGCCATCATGGCCATGCGCCATCCACGTATGGTTGTCTTCTCCGCTGCATCCAGTGCTCTTATATTGATGACCATCCTCTCTGGAGCAATCGGCCACATTTTACCACAATTGCTATCTCCAACATTGACCAGAGCCGCCGCAGCTATCTTGTTTATCGTGTTCGGTATCAACTTGCTCCGTGAAGGTCTCCGTGTCGACAAGAACCAAGGTGTCGAAGAAGAACTCGCCGAAGTTGAAGAAGAAATCGCCGCTGTTGAATTACACGAATTATCTTCAAACTTGGAAAAGGGCCAAGAAGGCTCTACTGAAAAGAAAATGACATGGAAGATCAGAATCAAGAACTTGATCTCTTACGTCTCCTCCCCGATCTGGTTCCAAACCTTCTCAATGACTTTCCTCGGTGAATGGGGTGACAGAAGTCAAATCACAACCATCGCCATGGCGGCCGGTGGTGACTGGATCAGTATCATCTTGGGTGGTTGTGTCGGCCATGCGCTCTGTACCTTCCTTGCGGTCATTGCCGGCCAGTTCATCTCCACAAAGATCAGCATGAGAACGATCTTATTCGGTGGTTCCTTTGCCTTCTTCATATTTTCAGGTTTATACGGATACTCCGCAATCTATGAATAAATATAACCATCATCTACAAAAAAAAGGGCCATAATATATAGTTCCCCTCCTCTCTCCCACATTCCGAGTCTTTCCTTATGCCTTTACTTTAATTACCCTTTTACTTATGTATTTTACCACACCATATTCTCACAATATTACAAAATTAACTAAGTTTACACATTCTCTATTTTCTATATCTATCTAGCCAGCATGTATACTTTCTATACTCCAACCCTCATTTCTCTATGAGTTCGTTTATGCGTTGAGTCAGCAGCAGCGAGATCTTTGCGTTCGTTTTCAGCGTTGCTAATGGATATTTTGATTCCAAATATTCGTCAAATTCAAGTATACGAGTGACACTGACGCCACCACTATTCCCCGTCTTCCTACTCTGTTCTTTCTTCTTGATCGACTTCAAGTTGATCAGCGTCGCTATCTCCCCGTACTTCTTCAAGATCGTCCCGGTAATGTCCTTATCTCCAGGGGTCTTCTTCACATTCTCTTCTTTCTTAGATATCAACTCAGTCAAATTGATCGTGTCTACTTCAAACTGGGAATCCTGGTTGAGTTTTTGCAAGAGCTCCAATGCCGAGATCGGCTGATCTGTCTCCGGGTCGAAGTTTCTGTACTTCATCGCTGTCCGTGCCTGTCCAACAACCAAAGAAGAGAAACCATCATAATCCAAACTATCAATTCATGTCGTTGTAAAATCCTTTAAATATGCGTGCGCTTACGTCAGCGCGGGAAATGTAGGCAATTTAAGATGGGCTCAAATTGGCATAGAGTTGCCACATATTGACATGTTATTGTTCTTCTTTTGTCTGTATTTCGCAAGATAACCACACAACGATGTTTTTCACGAGGATAGGAGTACGCAATTTCCATCATACTGCATCCAGATATGCCGTCAAGGGCCCGAAATTCAATACACAGATCTTCATTGAGGATATTATGAAGGATGGTAAATTTACTGAAGAACAAGCACGAGTTGCTGCTAATATTATTGCTGATTCGATTAATGATGGTATTGAATTATACGCTTCCAATTTGATCAGTAGAGAGGTGTTGAATAAGATGTCGTATAAACAAAAGGTTGATTTTGCGAAGCTAAAGGGTGAGTTACAAATGATTGATAAGAGTGATTTCAACTCTATTAAGAACGAGAATGAGAGATTGAGAAGTGAGTTAGAGAAGATGCGGATCAAGTTCAAGGAGGAGATCAATAAGAGTTTGAGTAGTGTTCGTTTGGACTTGAGTTTGGAAAAGGGTAGAATTAGAGAAGAAAGTAGTATTTATGATTTAAAAATTAAAGAAACTGACACGAGAATCAATCAGGAAATTTACAATTTGAAGGTCCAGATCGACAGTGTTAAGACGACAGTCCTACAATGGTTATTTGGTGTCTGTGCAGGTACATTTTCACTTGTGTTAGCATATGCTAGGTTAGTTAGTTAATTAGGTAGTTAGGTATAGTTAAAGTTCAATAAATATTATTATAAATTATAGTTTAGACAAGGGAATTTATAAGTCAAAGATTTCCTTTAATTGCTTCATGGTGTCTTCTGGAGAGGTGACGGCGTGACCGATGGTTCTTTCGTCAGTGTAGATTTCGTAATCGTTACCACCCTTGTAAGACTTGTCACCGAAGAAGTGAATCTTTTCAAACTTCTCGTCTTCTAAATGGTTTAAACAGTAAGTCTTATCCCAACCGGTTGGGAAAACGTCGAAGGAGATTTGACCACCAATGGAGTAGGTTAATGGTAAGTCCTTGAAGTTGTCCTTAAGAGCTTGGACCATGTTGGTTCTAACATTGTTTGGTAAATCGTATTTTTCGTATTCGTTTCTTTCTTCAGTAGAACAGTTTCTACCAACTGGGGAAACGTTGATCATACCCTTTCTGAATTCTATGAAAGTACCTCTTCTGAATGGTAAGTCCAAGTCCGCTAAGTATCTTAAGATGAATCTGGATAATTCGTTGTACTTTTCTTCACCAATCCAGTTAATGAAAGATTGAGCTGGTAAAGCCTTACCAAACTTGTAAGCGGTCAAACCGTTTTCTGAGAAACAGTAGTCGAATTCTTGTAAGATATCTGGACCTAATTGTTCTAATTGCTTGACGAAATCAGAACCACCGACGAAACCGATAGCACACTTCTTTCTTAAATCCTTTAACATTTGCTTCATTTCTGGAGAAACGGTTAATCTGGCTGGGGTAAGGGTACCATCGACGTCGAAAAGACAGATGGTCTTTGGTTGTTCTCTATCAGTGAAGGACATGTTGTTTGTGTTGTGGGAGAGGATGTGTTCAAAGAAAGGAGAGGGGAAAGAAACGCAAATAGACTGAAGAAAACAGAAGAAAGAAGGAACCAATGAACTCGCCGACCGTCAACAAAACAACAAGCAACACGAAAGGCGGCCAGGGAAAAAAAGAAAACGTGTACTTTTTTGTTTTTCCGGGCCTCGGGGAGGGACCAGGCCGGCGTCGATCGACGGCTGACGTAATCAGAGAGAGTCTTATTTGAGTTTACTTTATAGATGGTTTACATTACACACAGATGCATCCTTATGATCTGTAGTCACCGTTGATGGTCACGTAGTCGTGGGACAAGTCACATGTCCAGAACTTGCACTTACCGTCGCCGGCAAGACCGAGGTCGATTTCGATCTGCAAGTCTTCGGATTCCAAGATCTCACTGGCTCTGGCTTCGTCGACTTGTTGGGGTTCACCGTTGACAAGCAACTTGAGTTCGGCACTGCCGTCGACAGGAACGAAGGAGACGTTGGTCTTGTATGGGTCGACTTCGATCTCGGAGTAACCGATAGCACACAAGATTCTACCCCAGTTGGCGTCCT
>JAJMLU010000386.1:21635-36472 GCA_030569835.1 Pichia sp. NRRL Y-27261
AAATAAGGTTGTCAAGACTGTTTACATTCCTGATGATCTTGCTAGTATAGTCAATGATATCATAAGGCTTAAATGGAGAAAGGAACACGGGTTGAGTACTACAAGAAAATCAAAAAAGAAGGATGCCGCTTTACAAGAATTAAACGAACAAGATCCCACCGAACCTGCTAGTAAACCACGTAAGAGAAAGAGAACTACGAATGCCAACAACGAAGAAGCCGATGCATACCAAGCTCCAAAGAAAAGTAAGGGCAAGGAAAATGTGGAGACAAGTTCTAGAAGAACCAGAGGTGGAAGAAGGATAAATTATACTGAAGAAGATTAAATTATATAGTTGTCTTTTTTATTTTATAGATTAGTTTGTTTTTAGTATCTAAGTTTTATAATAATTATACAGTGTAATATAGTAGAGAAGTTTATTCTTGATATCTCATTTGAGTTATCACCATTATACTTCCTGGCATTGATGTCACAGGGGATGGGATCAATAATTTTAATTTACCAGTTTTTTCATCGAAACCCGAAACGTAAGAGAAACCGATGACACTTTTGGTAGTTATATGCTTACCCAATTCCAATAGCTTTTCTTTAGCATCAATCTTATTTGACATGATCTTGACTAAATCGATATCTTTGCTATCAATGATGGATAAAACAGCGTAAGTTAAATCTGTTTCCTTTGGATTATCTAGGATAGTGAACATGTTTTGGTATTTCCAGTTTTGTTTCTTTCTGACGACCTTCTTGGCAGTACTTTGAGAGGTTGGATCATAATCTTCGTCGTTCTCGTTTTCAACGGCAGCTGGATTATAATTGGCATCTTCCTCTGCATCACCATTCATGAAATCTAAAAATGCCATTTCAGTTTGTTGTTCTTTTGGTCGTAGGAAAATGAAATCTTTTATTGAACAGTGGAAGGTGTATGGATTAAGTTGTGCACGTTCAACACCGTAGAAGTATTGCTTGATAGACCTTTGTTGCAATTCACGTTCGAATTTCGGTTCTTTATCAACACAACCACTTGAACGTGCAAGTTTTATCATGTTCAACGTACCTGTGGTGTTTAACTTTTTACGCAAATCGACAAGTAAACGCTCATTACCAACAACCAACATTGTATTTATTTGAAAGGAATTGACAATGTGCTGGATTAGCTTCCAGTCGGATATGTTGAGAGGTGGAGTATCGATAATGATAGTTCCTGCATCGTTTGTCTTGATTTTAGAATCAACTTCGTATGCTAGTTCTCCTATTAATGCTTTGTAAAGTTCCATATTTTCGGTAAAGTTTTCAAGACCATAACTCTTTACAAGTGGTATTTGTGGCTTATAGAGCCCCGTACCTGGACCGGTAGTTGAACTTTCACCGATTGTAGATGTTTCAACGTCTAAAAGATCGTATAACTTAGCTGCAGTTAATTGTGTTGCGATTGCAAAATGTGGCAAACGTGGATCCAAGTTGACCAATATTGGTGATTTATCTGAAGTTTTGAGTGAATAAGCTGCTAAAGTTCTGGCGATGGTAGATTTACCCGTATCCTTAGGACCTATTATTAACATACGTGTCTGTTCACCCTTGACTGATAAATTTTCAATTGATAAGTGAAGATTGAGAAGCTGTTTCAACATCGTTTCCTCTGAAACATACTCAGAATCCAATGGAACAGATGTAGTATATGATAAAGTACATCCTTGATATGTTGATATAGCAAATTTGAGTGATTCCTTGAAGACATATGTAAGATTCATTGATAATTCAGTACCGAAAATTTCTGCAGTACCGGATTCCAACTTCAAGGAAAGGGTGGAACTCTTTGAAGTCTCCACTCTCCACTCGTTGAACGCTGGAATGTCGATCTTTGTCCATGCAGGTCCGAAATCCATTGTCTGTTAGCTGTTAGAAGTGTCCTTGTATCTTAACAACCCCTAAATGCGTGTCCAGAAAGAAGAAGAAACATGTAGGCGAAGTCTCCAACTCGGGCGGACAAAGAAATGCGTGCGATCGATCACACACAAAAGCTCACACACACAAACCAGACTTTCTGTGTGATGTGTTCCTTGCTTTTCCCTGTAATCTGCCCCTATCACAACACCAGAACACAATGGCACAGCCAGACACACCAGCCACCCAGAAGTCGGCCCTTGAGGCCATCAAGGAGCAGAGAGCTGCTCTGAAGAACTTTTACAACCTCAAGAAAGACGACGAAGGCGCCGGAGAGATTCCCGATGCTGAAGTCACAGGCAACGACAACGTAACGAGCACACTACTCCACAAGAACTCCTCGTCATTCTCAGTCGGAGGAATAGACCCTTCATCCATCGACAATATGGATGAATTCGTGGCCACAGAGTCGTACATGAACATCTTGAAAGTTGAAAACAAGGTGTTGGATAAACTCAACTCCTCTAAGAGTGAGATCAAATCGACAATCTACAACAATTACTACGAGCTGATCAAGATCAACAACATATTGGGCGATTTGATCAAGCCAAATGACTCTGATGTCAGCGCCGATGCAATTACAGACAACCTCAATACCATCAGAGACAACATGCAAAAGATAAAATCTTTAGATGTGGATATCTTTGACGATATCAAAGAAACAAAATAGATGATTAGTGGTAATCATTTTCACAATAGATGTGTACATATATGCAAGTTATTTTTATACAAAACTCTATATAGAAATCATATTTCTAATAAATAGTCAACGTTAAGTTCTTTATTCTTCAAGCCTGCAAACACATCCTTCATGGTTTGAGAACTGGATTTGAACACTTGACCAGTTCTTTCGTAGTCTGCCAATGCCAATTGCACGGAATTGGCGAGTTCGGAGATATGTTCGTTAATCCATTCAATCATTCTGACGTTGGAAACACTAGGCGCCTTTTTGTCGGATGAACCTTGAGGTCTTTGACTGATGAATAATTCGTTCCATTCTTGCCAGACTCTGGACACGAAACCCATGTAGACCAATGACAATTCACGGACATATGCTGTGATGAGCTCACCAGTGACACCACCAATTGAGTCCAAGTTGACATTTCTATTGCTGTCTTCACTGTATTCACTGAAAGCTTCAGGGCCAACACTGGATGGACGACTGTTATTGATAGTAGCATTCAATCCCTTTGCACTATTGGATCTACTCAGATTCTTGTCAGCAAATCCCTTAGATTTTGGATTGACAGAGTTAGAGAGCTCAAGAGAGTTACTGTTACCACCACCCCCGACTCTGACCATATCGACACAGTCAGATAATTCTCTACCTCTTGATTCTAAGAAAACTTCCGCAGCTTCCTTTTCTCTTCTTAAGATTCTAAAAATATCAATGCACTCTTTTAATGATTCCAAACTTGCAGTGGTTGACGAGATTTCTTCTAATAGTTGAGAAACCAGTTGTTCTGTGATTTTCTTCATATTGGAGATTTTCAGATTATATGTCAAATGGACGTTCTGAGTAAACATGCTAAATTGGAGGCCATTCTTTTTACTGGAAGTCAATGATTTAGAACTCAACAATGCCTTTGGAATACCAAGTGCAATAGCCATCTCTGCTAATTGCCGTATTTCTTCTTCAAGTCTGGAGATATAACCAACACATTCGTCATATCTTTGTAATCCTAATTCTAAGGATGCAGAAGTTAACAGATCATCGATGGTTGAAACCGCAGAATTGAATTCAGGTTCGATTTGCTTTTCTAATAATGCATTCGTATCATTGGATGATGGTGATCCACCGACACCTCCAATACTGAGATGTTTAGAATCTGGTCTTGAGTTTAATCCGGGAACCTTTGCAAATGAATCAAGCATACTCTTTCTCTTCAAGGATGCGGCTTCCGCCTTTGCTTGTTGGATTGAATTGTATACACGTATGAATTCAGATGGCAAATCTGTCTGGAATAAAAATGTTTGGTTGGTGTCGAGTGTCTTAATGCACAATGTTGAATCTGCTGCAGAGTCAGATGCGGAACCACCCTTTTTCGAGAAACTTAAATTGTTATGTGACAAGATATCGTTGAATTCCTTGATTTCAGAGCATTTTTGAACTGTAACGCTATCGACCATCCATAAGTGAGTGGCAATATTTCTCGAAGTCTTGTTCTTTTTAGAAGATCCTGCATCAGTAGAGCTTTCTGGCAAATATTTAGTTGGATCTCTAACACGAGAGGCAATCAAGATAGAATCGTTCAGAACGACAATGTGGACTGGACGAACAGGGTTACATGTGATCGAGTTGAGTTCACCCCAACGACGGGATTCGATGATAATGTGTCTAGTTGGTAATGGTGGTAATAAATCATGCGCTCTATCGATATTCGTGTAAAGTTTCTTCATTGCATTTGACCATTTGTTTTGTAAAATCATGACGGATTGACGATTGACTTTATTTGAAGAACAGCCACTCAGCGGATCATCCGATGCCTTTTCTTGATATTCTTGTGCTTCTTCTAATTGTTGTGATAACAAGTCTGTTAAATCGTTGATCTTAGGTTTTAGAGATAATAACACTTCATGAGTTTGTTTGAATGCATCACTGACGGATAAAACCTGTGCCGTCGACTCAGACAATGCGATTTTCACCTGGTTATCATTTGAAATCTTCAATTTGTCCAAGTGTGTGGAAAATTCATCAATATCAGCTGCATTTGCGTCACTTAATTCTCTATGAATGTATCTATCCGCATTGAAATCAGGAACAGAAAAGTCGCCCAGCTTGTCATGGATGAACTTTTTAGGACTGCGGTTGACTGCATTCGCATTACTGCTATCCATCGTTTGATCGAATGAGTAGTCGGCCTTCAGACCATTCTGTTGAATAGGTGGTAATCCACCGTCGGTTTCAGCGATATTACCATATGATGAGTTATGTATCTGAGATTGTGCGTTGAATGGTAATGAAGGAGCATTGATGGAATTGTACAGGTCTGCTGGTGGTTGCGACAACTTGATAGAGAATCTACGTCTGGTCGTAGCACTGGTTGCATTGGTAGCGTTGGTGGCATTCGAATGGATCGATTCGGCACTTGTCATCATATTTGGATTGAAATTGTAGTTTTGATTAACACCTCTACTATGTGGATCATTCACACTGAGGGAACTTGCAGTAGCATTGTATTGATATCCGTTGTTACCATAGCCATTATTGCCGTAAACACCTCCAGTATATCCATTTTGTGGTAAATCAGGATATCCACCACTTGGTCCACTGAATGAGTTACCAACAAATGAGGCTCCACTGAACGAGTTTTTATTCAATTGACCTCTAGAGAATCTTCTGTTAAGATCAGACATCTTTGTTTGATGATATAGTGTATGTTCTGGTGGCTGTTATTGCTGGATCGGGGGATTCTCCGACACCACCGCAGTGTATCGAGTAGACAAAGGCCACCTTAACAAACAACAAACAAATCGCTGGAGGAAGAGCAAGCAAAAGCAAAATTGCGTGGGCGTACGTAAGCAAAGTAGACGATCGACGCGGGCGCTGACGTCAGCGGGTGACGGCTCAGCTTTTTACCTTAGGGAATTTTTGCCTATTCTGATTTCTAAACTATAAATCATTACAAAACGTATGCATACGAACTGATCGCTCTAGCTGAACCCTTCCAGCCATGAATCATTCATGATATCTTCCATTGTTGGTCTTTTGTGAATATCAGTAACCAAGATCTTTCTAATCAATTCTAAACATGCAGGACTGACATCTGAATACTGTGGGAATTTGACTTCACCATCCAAGATTTCATCGACACTGCAGAATGGGTTTTCCTTGAAGATCAACGTGTAGAGCAAGATGCCCATCGCCCAGACATCTTGAGATTTACCATCGTATGGTTGACCATTAAGCACTTCAGGTGCTGCATAGTCGATCGTACCAACGAAAACTCCAAACGGTCCATCTTTAACCCAGGCGGCACTACCGAAATCGATCAACTTCACAAAATAGTCCTTGTCGACAATGATGTTTTCATCCTTGATGTCTCTGTGCACAATTCCACGTGAATGCATGTGATTTAAAGCAGCAACGATCTGGAAGTAGATGTATTTGGCTTCGTATTCAGTCATGCCCTTCTTCACCTCAATGATATCGTACAAATCGACAGCCCCGAATCCATTGGAGCCATGTTGTAGCGTCTCTAAGTAGTAGCAGTTGTCATCTTCGAAATAATCCACGATTCTCATGATGTTTGCATGTGGGTGCTTGTTCAGCGCATACAAGATCTGGATTTCACTAGGAACCGTACCCAATTGACGATCACGGACCCAAGTGTCCACGAGAATACGTTCTTTGAAAATGGCCTTCACACAGTCCTTGTACAATGGATCCTTCTTATACTGTGCAAATACGACTTTACCGTATGCGCCTTGACCGAGATTTTTCAATACCGTGAAATCTGAATATTTCTTAGTTCTCTTTTCAGCACCAATGACTTTTGGGAAATACGTTGAGTTTTTCTTCAGATACTCGATTTCCTCTTCTTCCTGCTTCAAATGTTCAGCGCATGTCAATTGGGAGGACATGCCGAAAACGGACGATTTCGTAGGACTTTGTTCAATGTCCGTGTTGCACTGTGTTGGAGTGTCAATGAGATCGACCCTGTCTGTTGAATCAGGAGTCAATTTGGTGAATGACTGCATTCTGCTCACCTTTGGAGTGGCAGGGGATGCAGGATACGATGGATTGATCGTGTGTACACTACTCGATCTACTCATGCTTGTCGAGTTAGAACCTTGGGAATCTGTATCCAAATGGTGGTTGTTTCTATGATCTAAGAGTTTCAATTGGGATGGGATGTTGTTAGAGTCCATGGAATCGCTGTTATTATGGTTGATTGAAGTGCCGTCGTTATCATCGACAAAATCGTCCTTGAATTCATAATACTTGTTGGAGAATGTACGACCGAAAGTGATCCAAATCACATAAAGATCCTTATTTGGAACGTGCAATTGAATATCGACAATGATGGAATTGCCGTCATTGTGACGACCTTTGATACCTTTACAGTTGGAAAATAGTGTCTCTCTTTCATCATCGTTCGAACCTTTCAACCAAGAGTACAGTTTTCTGAAATAATGTTCTGGTAAAACCAAACCTTCTTGATAATTCAAATTTGGGTTTTCCTTGAGTGCTAGTGTCATCAACTTCGTGAAATCTGGTAAGATGATATCGAGGGATTGGTTCTTCAAGTCAGCTGTACCAAACAAGTTCTTCACGATGGCTTCGTTGAAACTCTTAATTTGGTAATTCTTGGAGGAAATGACAATGGAACCGGCAATGTATGGCAAGGAATGTAAATTGACCCTAATCAACGATCTGATATCTTTACCTTCTTCAGACTCAGTGTCGATAGGTATGTACTCACTAGTCACCGCACATGGCACGAATGAATCATCTTTCCTCTTCAACGTGAAGTATCTGATCTTATTGATAGTATTCGAATCTTCGGTACTTGTGATATCTTCATCTTTGAACATCCCGGCTTCACTGTTCTTCAACGCCGAGTTTAAGGATGGCAATACGGCACCCAAGTTCGTGTTCTGCAAGTCCTTTTCATATAACGACTTGTTTTGTCTGGATACGCTATTAATGACGAAATCCGTATTCAATTTCAACTTTCTTTCTATAGTCATATCGATGATTTCACAAACAACCTGTTCGAAAATCAAAATGATCAAATTGTTTCTTCGTTTTGCCCAAACTGACGTCCACGCCAAGCTCTTGTTTTCACGCTTGACGGCAATGATCTCACCGGCAAACACCAACGCTGTGTTTCTGCGAAGTCTGTTGATGACCAAATCTTTCGATCTGGAAGCAATCAAATCCAACAAGTTCATTTTTCTGATGGACGACTTGGAGAACCCAAACATCAATAACCCAAGATCGTTTGCATTTAGGATATTCCATGGTGCTTCTGTAGAGACCGTAAAGACAGCCTTTGGCGATTTCGTCTTTGCGTTGGACGAAGCATGGAATTGACGGGATGATGAATTCGGCACGGTTGTTGTGCTTGCCATTGTTCTGTTCAAATCTCCCAGGTTGAGGGTGGACATCCCTGAGATGTCCAACGTGCTTGATGCGGACTTTAAGATGGGTAAGCCTGCAACGTAAGCTTGGTTATTGCTCTGTTGTTCTATGAATGGTGTTGCAAGCGCATGCATAATTTTTATCTTTAGTAAATTTGTCTTATTGTTTGTGGAGGAGTTATTAGTGTTATTTTGAGTGCTTGTGGAAGTCTTTGGAACAGATCCGTTTCCGGTGGTGACGGAACCACTGGAGAGGGATAAGTTGTGCAGGTTGAGGACTTTATCCTGTATGCTGTCGTCATCGGAGATCTCCATGCCGTTCTTTTGGTAGCCATCTAGAAGCTTCAACATCTCGTGCAAGTCTTTCAAGGTGTCTTCGTTGATGCTGACGCCCTGTGTGGTGATTGACGAGGTGGAGTTTGATCTTGCTGAATGGAGAGGAACTGGCTGTGGAATGGATGATTCTGAAGATTCTAATGAAGAGAGCGGCGGTGGAGTGGAAGAAGACGAGGTTTTCTCCGATCCAATAGCCGTCTGGAGCAAGTTCTGAAGTGCCGATGAGGACACGTTCTTTTCCAGCCTGAGGATGTCTTTCAATTTAGAAGCGTCCAAATCGTGTGGTTTGCCATTGTGTGGTTGCAGATGGATGTTGTAATCTGGGAACGACTCTAAGGAAGTGTTCAACCAGTCCGGGTTTTCCAAGAGGATTTCAAGGGATCTCTTCAACACGTTCAACCGCAGCGTGAGGGAATTGACCGAGACGGGTGTGTACGAGTACGATTGTGTTGATTCTGTGGTGAATTTTGTCAAATCGTCCTTGATGTCGTCATTTTTCTCGACTCGTTTGCTGTCGTGGATATGTGAGATATGTGAGTCCACTATTTGGGAGATGTTGTTTGGAACCATCGTTGATGCATTGGCGGCAGACGCTATGGTGGAGAGTGGAGTGGACTCCATGTTTTCGCAGAGAGAATCACATGACTCTGAGTTGTTGTCCAAGAGATAGAACTTGCTCCTTGCATTCTGGTTCAGGTTGTTGAAGGAGTCGTTTTGGTGGCTCATGAAGTTGCGGAAGGCGCTCTGGTGGAGAGACGTCTGATCGTGAGTGCTCTTGAGTGGGATGGCATTAAAGCTGTGGTTGGAGTGGTTGGAGTGATTGGAGTGATTGGAGCTGTTTCCGGTTGTGTCATCACCAGTTGAGTGAGCACCTGAGCCTGAACCCTGCACGGTGATGGGGATGCTCGTGTTTCTGGAGACGCTTCTTGACGGCGGGGTGTACGGCATCTTCGGCGACTTCTGGGAGGGTGTCTTGTGTGCTGGGGGTGGTGTGTGTGTGCAGAGACAGTGGGAAGAGAACCAGCTCTGCAGGAGTGCTTCCACCTGTAGAGGTGGAGCATGCAAGAAGAGACGGACAGACAGAGAAAAGAGAAGAAAGCTGGAAAGGAAAGGGCGAGGGGGAGTGATTACGTCAGCGGGTGGAGTGGGTACGTTACGTTAGTGTTATTAGACAGTTATTAGACAGTTAAGTGAGTTATGTAGATAGTTAGATCAGGTTCTTGGCGGCAAGCAGCTCGGCAATGAGGATACCGGAGCCGGCAGCACCGATGATGGTGTTGTGGGACAAGATGACCATCTTGTAGTCGAAGATAGGGTCAGGTCTGATTCTGCCGACGCTGACACCGTAACCGGCGTCTCTGTTTCTGTCCAATCTTGGCTGTGGTCTGTCAGGCTGTTCCAAGACGTGGATGGCGTGTTCTGGGGCAGAACGGCAGCCGAGATGCTTGGCTTCACAGACGTAGTCACGGAGGCAAGACTTGACTTGCTCGAGAGAAGGTGCCGGTCTGTTCTTGAACTTGAACGAGACACATTCGGTGTGGCCGTCGGAGACGGCGACTCTGTTACATTGAGCAGAGACACGGAGACCTTCGTCGAGGTTGAAAGCGGTGGCGTCTTCGTTCAAAGAACCGAGGATCTTCTTGGCTTCCCACTCGATCTTGTCTTCTTCACCAGAGATGTATGGGACAATGTTGTCCAAGATGTCGATACCGGAGACACCAGGGGAGAAACCTGCACCGGAGATGGCTTGCAAGGTGGTGGTGGAGAGGAACTCTAAAGGACCGAATTGGTCGACTAATGGCTTCAATGGAGCAACTAAACCGGCAGTGGAACAGTTGGAGATACAGATGATGTAACCTTGCTTGCCTTCCTTCTTGATTCTGTTTTCAATCATCTTCAAGTGGTCGGAGTTGGCGATCGGGACGATCAAAGGCACGTTTTCTTCTCTTCTGTAGTTCTTGGCGTTGGAGATGACAACGAGGCCGCTTTCGGAGAATTCCTTTTCGATTGGACCGGCAACGTCAGCGTCCAAACCGGAGAAAACAACGTCACAGTCCTTGAACGCGTCGGCGGTACATTCGGAGACGACGAGGTCTTCAGCGGACGCTGGCATCAAGTCGGTCTGCTTCCAGGTGCATGCGTCGATGTACTTCTTGCCGGCAGAACGGGAGGAGGCACCGATGGCCACGAGCTCGAAGTCTGGGTGTTCGGAGAGTAAGAGGATGAAACGTTGGCCCACGGAACCGGTGGCGCCGAGGACACCTGCCTTCTTGATAGCGGACATGGTGGGAGTGGTGGTAGTGGTGGTGGATGGGGGTTAGAGATACACAGACATACAGAAAGAAAGACAGAAGAAGACATCAGAAGAGAGACACACTCCACCATAAACAGTCGGCGGCGGCCGTTGACGGCCAGCGAGGAGGGAAAATTGAAATTTGAAATTTGGCAGTGGAAAATTTCAGTGACTCACGCACTGTGCAGATGCCGTTTACTATGGGATGGAATGGGTTTGTATGGGGGTGGGAGATAAAATGGGTTGTTGATGGTGATTGTAGAGATCATCTGTGGAACAACCGCCACAAGAAGTCTCGTTTGCGTCTCCGGGGCGGTGGCTGCTGTGCCGGTGCAGGGACCAGCGCAGATGTAGAGAGAAGCCTCACCCGGCGGATGACAACGGTCCCGGTACAGGATCCTGGGGAACCAAGAGACGACAACACTTCGAGTTCCAGCTCCAGCTCCAGCGCCACCTCCTGGAGGGACAACTGGACCAGCCAGCCGTCATGGGTGCAGACGGTGAACTCCCTCTCCAGCACCTCGTCGACAAACTCCCCGACGTTGAAAGAGGTCCCGTCCTCCTCCGGGGTCTGCAGGCATCTCCGAGAATGTGTCGAGATGCAACCATAATCACCATCCTCATCACTCGTAACCAAATCCTCAATCAACTCGTCTCCCATCATCTTCTTGGCGATCCTCAAGATCCCGTCCAAAGCGTCGTCTTTGTTCCTAAGAGTGTTATCCTTCTTTCTTCTCTTCTTATCTCTCGTGGTAGCAGAATCGTCTTCGCTTTCCGGGACACTGATACCTCTCTGTTTCACGATGGCCTTGCGCTCGATGCTGGAGATGCTCATGCTCGTGAACGACTGGTCGCAGAGGCTCGTCAACTCGATCGGCAAGAACGGGTGGATCAGCGTCGGGGTAGGGTGTTGGTTCACATTGAAACTGACATTCAGATTGACATTGAGTGCACTGATAGCCGTTGGAAGCGGAGCTGTGGTGTTGATTCTCCCGACAAACGGGTTCCTGAACTTCTTGAATGGAATGGCGTCGTTGTAGTTGTCGGCCGTTTTTACGTGGATTAGCTTTACTTGGCTGTGGTTATTGCCGTTGTTGTTAGTGTTATTGTTAATTTTATTGTCGCTGCACCTGGCGAACACGCCGCTGGCGGAGATGGGGGAAAGCTTGACGCCGCCGCCGGAGCGGGCGTGGCAGAGGCCCTCCCGCGTGTCTCTGTTCTCGTCGCCGGATAGCAAAGGCATGTGTGTGGGTGTGGTGGGTGCACAGAAGAAAGAAGAAGGAAGAAGAAGGAAGAAGAACAGGGACACCGTCAAACAGCAAAGACGGCACCTGAAGACACGACAGGGAGGGAAAAGGAAAAAGACGACGCGACTTTTGCTTTGCGTGTGGAGTAGTAAACAGGTGGTGGCCTTCTTCTCTTCATCTGGCACGGTTGCTTCTTCTTCTTCTGCAGAGATACAGGCCAGAGCAGACAAGACCAGACACCACCCACAGCCACCGCACAATGTCTCTCTTTCTCGGAAGGAAACGGGTCCTGCACGTCGCCGTCATCCTCATTGTGCTCCTCTTCGTGCTCACGAGAGAGTCCCCCTCATCGCACAACACCATCTCCAAGGAGATCATCGACGAGTTGGCCTACCTCACAGACTCCAGGCCACATACACCGGAAATACAGCAACAACAACAGCAGCAGCAGTCTCCCGTGGAGGAGAAGAAAGACGATGCGCCGGCAGAAGAGTCCACGCTAACCACCGCTCTCAACATGCTCACACCGGAAGAGCCTGTGCTGGAACCATGCACCATCATCAACCCATTGACCAACCAGTTCTACGACTTGAGAGCCCTCTCCTCCATAGGCAACAACGGCGAGATCCAGGCGTGGAACGCCAAGGGGTTCGACTACGGCCGCAACTTCTCCATCGGCATCTGCTCGACTCCGTTGAGACAGCTCAAGGCTCTCACGGAGGAAGACTTCACAGACTCCTTCAACAAGTCCAACGTCGCCGGATACTACACCGACAAGGACGGCCACAAGGTGAGCATTGGGTCCGTGTCGACAGACCTGAAATTCCGAGGCTTGAACATGGTGCTCGAGTACTCCAACGGTGACCGATGCGAGGCGTCGTCCAATCTCTTCAAATCAACACTCCTAACCTTCAAATGCGACAGAGAAATGATGAGCAAGGCCAGAGTGAACTACTTGGGCTCCATGGACGACTGCTCCTACTTCTTCGAGGTGAGAACGGTGCACGCCTGTGCCACCTCCAACGTGGAGACAGACAACGCCGTCTGGGGAATATTCCTCCTCATCTTCCTCTCCGCCCTCGGCGTCTACTTCTTTGCCGGCATCATCTACAAGATCATCAAGAACCACTACGATCGGTCCGTGAAAAAGAACATCGACCTGGTATAAACCCTCCGGCCTATTCATTCCTGCTGCATGCATTTCTTCCATTCTTCTCATACAAACGATTCCCTGTATCTTTTTACCCCTTTCCTTTCCTGTCCTGACAAAGCTAATACATTTATATCATCTATCCCCCAGTACTCTTTATAAATTCTCGTTGCCATAAATAGATAATCCAAGAACATTACCAGATTCGCAGCCACATGGATTACGTAATCACCCACCTCTCCAGCCTGAAAAATTTCCACTTTGGGATCTTCCGTGGTGGTTTACCCGTCTTTCTTTGCGATGCCACGAAAAGACACACACCAACAACACCAATGCCTGCTAAGAGAAAGGCCGACGGCGACAATATCGACGAGGTCGATAATGAAACGCCCGACTTCATCGGATTCGCCGAGGAAGAGGCAAAACCGGCCACCAAGAAACGGAAATTCAAGAAATTCGACAACTCGTACAACGAAGAAGACATGAACACGATCTTCAACGACCGCCGCCAGTTCACGGGCGTCATGCGGAAGTACTGGGCTCAGAGACACAACATATTCAGCAGGTACGACGACGGGATCGTCCTCACAAAGGAACTCTGGTTCAGCGTCACGCCGGAGAAGATCTCCAAGTTTGTGGCCAAATATCTCCAAGACGCCATGGCGAAAGCGTCTCCCAATCTCGAGTACGCTGGCCAGGGATTCACCATTTTGGACAGCTTCTGTGGCGGAGGCGGGAACATTGTGCAGTTTCTCGACATCAACAAGAACAACAAGGTCTACGCCATCGACATCAACACTACACACTTGGAATGCACGCAGATGAACGCATCCGTCTACTGCGGCGACGTGAGCAACAGGCTCTTCCTCCTCCCTCTCGACTGGACACACATGAATGCGACAGAACCGTCGCAAGACACTAACGAGCCACCCAACGCCACCTTCGAAGAGTCGCAAGAGACACTCCAAACGCTCTCCGAGGTCAAGTTCGACTGCGTCTTCGGGTCTCCACCCTGGGGCGGGCCCGAGTACAGCAAGCAGCCGACATTCGACCTCAACCACCTCCTCCCGTTCCCGCTCGAGGAGACGCTCGTCGTGATGAGGGGGTACACCAGGGGCATCATCTCCCTCTTCCTCCCGAAGAACAGCAATCTCCAGCAGATCAGAGAGATAACGGGGCGGGTCTTTGGCGACTGCCATTCCGTGCACGTGCACATAGTCCACATGCGCGTCGATCGACGCGAGAAGGGCCTGCTGGTCACGTGGTCGGCGCCGCCCCGCGTCGATCGACGCGCCTGAGAAAGTTACCCGGCCTCGGCAGCAGCCCAAAAAAAGCTCAGCGCTCAGTGAAAAATTTTTCCACTTAAATTGCCAAACTTTTCAGCAGGCGCCACCCGCCCGATCAAAAGTGGAATCCTTTTTAATACTTTGCTCTTTGCTCTTTTTTTGCCTTCTTCTTTTTTCCCCCTACTTCCTTCTCTCTTTCTTCTTTTCCCTTCCCCCCCCTTTTCCCCCTTTTTTTCTTTCCCTTCTCCTTCTGTATACTAAAACTAATTCACTAACAATGGGTAAGGATAAGCAACACGTTAACGTCGTCGTCATTGGTCACGTCGATTCTGGTAAGTCTACCACCACCGGTCACTTAATTTACAAGTGTGGTGGTATTGACAAGAGAACTATCGAAAAGTTTGAAAAGGAAGCTGCTGAATTAGGTAAGGGTTCTTTCAAGTACGCTTGGGTCTTAGACAAGTTAAAGGCTGAAAGAGAAAGAGGTATCACCATTG
>JAJMLU010000388.1:9736-23658 GCA_030569835.1 Pichia sp. NRRL Y-27261
AGTGAAGCTTGAAAGGAAAGATGCAGGAGCCTTGAATGGTCTCTTTAAGTCACCAGTAGCTGGAGTACCGAGTAAGTGGATCTTAACCATGTTAGTTTCAAAAGCACCCTTGATTGGAGAGACGGATTGCATAACTAATGGGTTTGCGTACTTCATGTATAAGTGCATAAAACCAGTCATAGCTAAACCAGTAAAGATACCCTTGATGGCGGAGTCGATTTGCTTTAAATCGTAATCCTTGACGGTGGTGGTGACTAACTTGGATTCGGTTTCACCAGCCATCTTGTTTGGACTGTCCAAGTACTTTAAGGTGGTTAAGTCGTTCTTCTTGACGATGACGTATCTGGTGTAGACGTAGATCAGGAAGGTGATGGTTTGACCGGTAACGAAGGCCATTCTAACGTAGAAAAGAATGGTTGGATCTTCAAAGTCTAATCTCTTAGAGACTTGCATACAGACAAGCATTAAGACCAAGTTGGTGACAGCTGGGTTCATTGTGTAGGGGATGTTTCTTGACGGTTTGCTGAAAGAAGAAGAGAAGAAGAAGAAGAGGAGGAAGAGGGAGAGGGGGAAGAAAAAGGGAATTGGAGATAAGCAGAAGAAGAAACGGGAAGGCGACAGATAGGTGAAATAAACAGGCACTGGAAAGCTGTTGAACGCTCAGCGCAGAGCAGAACGTCCGTCTCCTCGAGGAAATCAAGATAAAGCGAAAAGGGAAGGTGGCAAATTTCACGGAGCGAGGGCGAACGCCACAGGTGCACGGGTGTCTGCTGCGCCGCGCGTCGATCGACGCGTCCCCTGAATTTCGCATTTTCCTGGAATTACGGCGGATCTGCAGGACGCGTTTTTCTGTCTGACGTGTGTTTACAAAGTGACAACAACACTTCAGGGTGTGCATCTCTGGCACCGCTGAGCATCTCCTATTCATGACTCCCACACACACAGCAACAACAGCAACCACTACAACACAAGAGGGCACAACCATGAGCAGGCAGTTATCCGACATGACGCCAGCTGCACTCAACATGACGGCCTTCCCGCAGAACAGGAGGAAGAGACATCTCCATTCGCCAAATTCGCCAAACTCGCAAAACAAACAAGATATTATGCATTCCAAAGGCATAGATGCAGAAGGCAGCGGTCACAACAATCACGAAGAAGCCGCAGATATCCCATACTGCTCAACTCCAGTGGCGTACCATCCATTAGTCAAGTCAAACAAGATTCTGAAGAACAACGGAGAAATGTCATCTTCCTCGAGTAGTACGAACACCAGCAACAGTCAAAGAGCTTCCTTACGTCGGAGTACTGGTTTACTAAACCTATCATTAGAAGCAAGTCCTTCCACCCAAAGAGTCATCAACAATTCATCGAAGAATGATGAGATGCTGAAGAGTTTCAACGAGTTGACATTCAATAATACAACCACATCGTCATTAGACCCTAACGATCCATTAGCAGTATCAACAACGACAACATCATCTTCATCTGCTGCATCATCTTCAACTACGCGTGCGAAGACGAACTACAAGCCTACGAGAGTCAAGTATTCTAGTATATTCGGAACCCACAACATTAACAATATCAGTCATGTCAGTACAACTAGAAGAGGCTCCGACATGCAAAAGAAATTAGAAAGACAGTTAGAACATTATAAAGATAAGTTATCGAAAAAGATCTCGCCAACGAAGAACGAACTCTCTCCTTTGAGGACAAACGATAAAGCACAACAACAACAAGCAATCAGAAAGACAAAATCATTTGCATTGAACAAACTCTTAAATTCAAACACTACAGTTCCTGCAGCAACTGGAACTCCAAATTCGAAATCCACACATTCTAGCCATATCGATATTTACAATGATAATGAACAACGCAAGTCTACAGATACTCTCGATATAGATATGGATTTGATGGTGGATGACACATCTCCATCTAAATATGCATTCAACAAATTGCCAAATTCAATGATTATGTCTAGTTCCACATCGTTAACAAATAGACCAATAACGACTGGTTCTATCTCAATGTCGAATTCTTCATCTGTTGCCACATCCAATTCAACATCGATGGTTCCACCATTGACGATTCCTTCATCGAGCAATACCAAATTTGCAACACCAGCTGCATTCAAGTCTGTGAAACCACTTCAAACTGCATTCACATCAACAGGTTTACAAAGTAAGAGTGGACTGAATACGATAAGGAAATCCAAGCAAGTGCCCGAGACACCGTGTAAGAAGCCACCAAGAGTCGTTGATATCGACAGCATCAAGTCTAAGAATAAATCTGCCCCTCCAACAGCAAATACATCAGCATTATCAACTAGCTCCACATCACTTAAGAATTCAAAGAATATCATTTTCAATAACAATTCATCTACGCCTAAATCGATGAATTCTTCGTTTAATACGACTGCCAATGAGACGAGTTATACGAAGAATTCTTACAACATGACTGAAAACACCACCATGTCCAAACACAATGCATCGTCACATCTTTCTAAACCAGCATATACGAACCCTAATAGCAATCTTAATAATAATGTCAATAATATCATGAATACCCAACCCAACCAAACGAATGCATTGCCTGCCGTGAACACATCTGATTTACAGCAATGTCTATTGAAATTCACCAACGAATTCGATGATTTGTACAATGAAGAAGAAAATTCTAATCTTTCTATATTCACAAGCAGCACACATAGTCAAAATCAACAGAGCAATGCAAGCAATCTACATCATAATGACCATATCATGGATTTGTCGAAGAAGATGCGTATTGTCGAAGATACCGATGACGATGATGATGTTAAGATGTGGGACGAAGCTGAGAAACTACCAACCACGCCAAGGGAAAAGCTACACATACCAATCAATTTATCGAGTGTGAAGAGTACGAAGGATAGTTCGAATATGAACACTCCTGAGAGCTTCAATAGTATTGGAAGTAATGGAAGCTACAGCAGTGGTGGTAAATTAAACGACACGCCTACGAGACGTGTTGGGTTTTCATACAAGTCGGTGAATAACAATAATAACAATGTTAACAACACTGCAAGTACAAGTATGGGTATGTCATCGAGTGGAAGTAGTTATTGGCAGCGTGCTAATTCTCGAAACCCATCTGTGCAATCGCTCAATCCAAGAGGTTCTACGTCGAGTGTCAATCTGATTACTGAGAGTGGGAAAGTTCCTGTGTTTGCACCTCCTAATATGCCAGCATCACTGATGGTTAGTATTCCTAATGCGGATAACCAAGATAAGCATTCTCCACATACTCCAATTGATTTTGTTTTCACCAAACCACATAAGCATGGAAACTATAACGAAGCTCGGAGTGGATCCATCGGATCTACTGGATCCAATATGATGATTGCATCTACTCCTGTCTACATGAATGAAAGTAAGAGTACATTGAGGGATATCTATTGTTCTAGTACGGAAACACTGCTGACCAACGGTGCAGGTGGTGTTGAGGGTGGTATTGTTAAGGAGAATCCTGGAGTTGACAACCATTTGTTTTCCAAGTTTGGTAACTGTACGTTGTTAGGTAAGGGTGAGTTTTCTGTTGTTTATGAGGTGCAATTCGAAGGTGTAAAGTATGCGGTAAAGAGAACTAAACAACGGATGCCTGGTCCTAAGACGAGATTGAGAAAGCTCGAAGAAGTTGAGATTTTGAAGTCGTTAAGAAGAGTTGGTGAGTACAGTGATTACAATAACAGCAATGGTGCTGAATATATCTGTGACAATGGAGAAGACGGTGAGATCAATACGCACGATGATATGATTATCGATCATAATGACGGTAGAGACTATGTGTTGACGTTGATTTCAGCGTGGGAGATCCAGAGCCATTTGTACATTATGACGGATTACTGTGAGAATGGGTCGCTTGATCAATTTTTAATCAACCAGTGTGAGATCAGCAGAAGCCGGTTAGATGAGTGGAGAGTGTGGAAGATCTTAGTTGAAGTGATGATGGGGTTGAAATGGATCCATTCGCATAACATCTTGCATCTCGATCTGAAGCCTGCGAACATTTTCATTACATTCGATGGTACGTTGAAGATTGGAGATTTCGGTGTCGGAGTGAAGCTGCCTATTCCTACGTTTTTTGACAGAGAAGGTGACAGGGAGTACATTGCCCCTGAAATCATTTCCAAGCATGAGTACACGTTTGCGGCGGACATCTTCAGTGTTGGTTTGATCATGGTTGAGGTTGCGGCGAATGTGATACTGCCGGACAATGGTACCCCATGGCAAAAGCTTCGGTCGGGAGACTTGACAGATGCCGGCCGATTGAGCAGTAGTGATTTGTCGGACTGCAATCGGTTCCTCAACAGCAACATGAACGGGAACGGCGATAGTGTTTTCAGCAACATCCGCGGAGAAAGCGAGAACACAATCAAGACGGAGTTGTCGAACGTGTCGTACTCTTCTGTGATCAAGGGCAAGTTGAACCGGATGAATGGAAATAGCCACAACATCAATAGCAGCAGCAACTACAACAACAACATGATGAGCATGATGAACCTCGAGTCCTGGATCCCGTACTGGTTCTACGACGGCAACTCGACGCTGGACAAACTCGTGAGCTGGATGATCAACCCCAACCCGGAGGAGAGACCTAGCAGTGAACAGATCCTGCAGAGCTGGGAGTGTGGTCTTGTGGAGCTGAGACGTAAGAGCGGAGCGACGATCTACGAGGGTGACTACGGGCCTATGGTGAACCGTGAGGAGGTGGCGATGGAGCAAGGCGTGCTCTCTGGCCGTGGCTGCTACCGTCTCGG
The DNA here is from genome assembly GCA_030569835.1 of Pichia sp. NRRL Y-27261. Classification (NCBI taxonomy): domain Eukaryota; kingdom Fungi; phylum Ascomycota; class Pichiomycetes; order Pichiales; family Pichiaceae; genus Pichia; species Pichia sp. NRRL Y-27261. The sequence continues at coordinate 14,532 of JAJMLU010000388.1, forward strand.
CGACGTGCTTGACTGAGCGACTATATATACATGTAAAATAGTGTGAGTACTATATCTAACTAATTAATGTGTAACATAACCAATAACATGTGTAATCGGTGACAAACGGCAAACTCGAATAGACGCACGGGGTGTCCGGCGGATCTGGTGTCTGGGGGTGCCGGGCGCCGGGCGCCCCGATCGGGCCGCACTATCTCCGGGGCGGCCGGAGCGCCGGGGGTCGCGGCTGCCGCTTTGGGAAGGCTGCCGCATTGGGACGGCGGGGCGAGACTCGCGAGGACGGCGGGTGGGAAAATTGCTGGGAGCTGGGGGAGGTGGGAAAGGAAAAGGAAAAGGAAAAGGGAGCTGCTGGCTGTGGGCTGTCTGGTGGAGCTGGTGGTGGAAAATATTGGAAAATGGCTCTGTCGTGGTCGTTCTCCCTGGTTTGGAGCCTGTTGTTGGTCGTCTTCCGTCTTTCTTCACACACCCACCTCCTCTTCCTGTCTGTCCGTTCTCTGCCACGTCCTTCTTCCTCTACAGGCCCTCCTGCAACACATCTCCACCACCGGCTGCACTCCTAGACACCAGCTCACACCTCCCTCCCACACGCACGCCCGCACAACCACAAATGGACCGTTTCAACCAGGGATACCCGCTTCCGACGGGATGGTCATCCAACGACAACACCCAGGGCTCCCAGAACAGCAATAGCAGCAACACGAACAACAGCCCACAGCAGCAGCAACCTCCAGCAGGCATGCACAACCAGCAGTTCTACCAGACGCCACCGCAGATTCAGCCCGTCCAGACTCCATATCGATATTATCATCAGTACTCGCAGACTAGCAATCATGGTAATATAAACGGCAATAACATTCCTGCAAACCAGCACCAACAGCACCAACAACACCAACAGATGCCACCACTTCAACAAATGCAACACCTACAACACAACAACGCTCCCGCTGCTGGCAGCTCCACTATATTCACATACACCGGGGAAAATGGAAACTTGGGCACCAATCTTATCAATAACAATGATGTTACTACTAATAATAATAATAATACTTCCTCTAATACTACTGCTACTACTACCAATAATAATATCAATAACAACAACGGCACAAATAATACCACTAATACCAATACCCAGCAATCGTACAGACAATTCGTCACGACTCTGCTTGACAGCTCCACTAACAAGCTAGTGCAGATCACTTCTCAACCTCCTCCTGATTACGTTGCCGCCAAGAAAAGAAGAAACAGAATATCGATCTCGTGCATGAGCTGTAAGAGAAGAAAGGTGAAATGTGATAGGGAGAGACCGATCTGTGGTTCTTGTCAGAGACATGGCTATTCGGTCTGTGTCTATTCGATTAATGAGACTGACGATTCGGCAAATTCCACCCCAACACCAACTCCCGCTCCGGCACAGTCTCGACGAGACGATGATTCCCTGATGGACGACGAAAGCATAAACGACACTCCACCACACTCGATCAACGAACAGTCGGAATCAGCAGAAGACAGAAACGAGGACGAAGAAAGATTCCATAAGGTTTCCGTCGCCAACGCAAAAGCCAACGAACATATCGCCAACATCGCCTCTAATATTCAACTTCACAACAACATCAGGAAGAGTCTCGATTTCTCGTCTAAGCATGCAAGCTCGCTCGCTGTTCCAAAATCCACAAACACAAATCCTGCTACAGCAGATACACAACACTCTGCTCCGTCAATCGATGCTGCTTTCGCATCACGAGAATTCAATAATTTATTGTTGGCATTAGAGCAATTGAAATCCACACATATTCAAAACGATGAAATCGACCAGTTGAGGGATAAGATTGAACGTTTGAGATTCTATCTCGATGACGACTCGATTTTAAATTCGAAAATCCTCAAGGGCTTGAAACTAATCACCTCCATCAATTTGAAACCAATTTTGAAAACCACACCAACCGTCACTCTCGATTCTTTCAATTTACAATTCGGTGCATCATCCATTACAAGTTACACTGAGGTGGATACGTATATGGGTAAGTTGTTCAAGAATTCTCTCCCACTCATCGATAAAGATCTATTGAAATGGAAGTCCATCTTCTCTGTCGAACTTTATAGAGAGGCTCTTGAAAAACTCATCATCTCCCGTGATTATAGTATCGACGAGAACAAGATCAGTTTGAATGATTTGAAAATCTCCAAGTTTAGATTCATCTGTAAGCTCTTAGAAAACTACTTCATTGATTACGAAACGTTTATCAAAACGATGACCATTTCTACAAAGGTCTTAACAATGTCGGTCCCGATCGTCCCTGAGGCTTTGATCAACAAGTTATTGTCGGAGCATTTTGTCAGAGCATCGGATGGCAAATTAGAAATCGTGAAGATTGGAACGGATGATGACGCCAGTGAGATTTTGTTAATCGTCGCCATTTTAAGATTCGGTTTACCAAAGAGTGAAAATGTTATCAAGATCCCACATCAAGTCGATTATGAAACTTTACTAGAACATGAAAACATCAATACTGATCATAAGACAGATTTACTAAACTCCTTCCTTAAAATCATATTAAATGAAACTGATCTCTCTCAAAAATTCAATATCCCAATGTTGGGTACGTTAGTTATTTTGTTCATGATTTCATATACCCATCGTTTCAATTTCAAATCGGGTAATACAGGTTTAGGTTTGAATTATGGTGTGATGGCCATCTACATGGCTGTCAATTTAGGTGTCTATTGTAACACCAAACCTTCCAATATCTCCGAGGATGACTATTTGCATTATTTCAAAGATTCGGATTTCCACAATACTTGGAATTTGGTGATGTTCATCGATACTTTCAGTTCGTTCAATTCCGGTATTCCACAATTGATCAGTAGTGATATGGATAACATATATGTGACGTCGTTCCTTGATGCGAACTGTGCTGACATTTGTAAGTTTTACAGAAAGGCGTTCATTTTGGCCAACAGCAAGAATAACAACAAGAATGACGATGTGTCGATTGTCCAATACGAACGGTTTGTCATTGAATTCGAAAGGTTTATCTCTCATAAGCTTGTTCCTACGAGTGTGTGTCTTAAAAACAACGATTTGGTGGGTGTTGCCACATCCATCAGAGCTCTGAACTTGTTGTTGTTTTTGTATTATAACGGTTATTTCTCATTCATCAAGACATATGAAGAGTTCAAGGCCAGTTGTGGAGATAACGAGAAAGATCAAAAGATGCTATTAGAGTTTGAAGAATTGGAAAAGAGACTTTTCGAAAGATCGATCAAGTTGTCGATTGTCTCATTGTTGGATTTGAATATCATGTTGGTTAAACTTTCTGAAAAGGATGGTTCATTCTATGAGAAGTATTCGTTCGATTTGATTCAAATCTTCACAAGAATCATCTACACGTTGACGAGTTTCATGTGCCGGATGATTGTTCGGAAAGACAACTCGAAGACCAGTGATCAAAACTACAACTTCTTGTTCGATATCACAAGCAAACAATCTGAAGAATTGTGTAAATATTTCGTTGCTAGTCAATGTTCATCACCAACGCTTGCAGATTTCGATGCGGATATCGTGCAATTGAGTGAATCTGTGGACGCATTGTCGAAGAACCCGCATGCGATGATCAAGCTGCTGATCGGGTTCTTCTTCAACACCTCGCAGTCACTCATCTCGCAGAACTTCATCTACTACACACTGTACAAGTACTTTGTCGTTGCGGTGAAACAGTTGATCGAGACGGGCGGCGATGTGGACACCTTCGACATGGACAAGTTCCAGTCCCACTTCTCGTACGTCGACTGCACGTGGTTCGTGAACAAGTGAACGGGCCCCTCTGTGTACTTTACTACTTATATAGACGCTGTGTAAACGGGTCAAAAGGATACATACAATCGTAATAGCCGGTGGCGCGGGTGGCGGGTGGGCGGTGATCCTCGTCGTTCCCGGATAGCGTATTTTCTACGTTAAGGGTTAATAAGGGTGGACCTATAGTGAAGTGACTGACCGCTGACCTGTGAGACGGGCATGACAGGTCTGTCATCCCCTGTTGTGTTTCTCTCTCCCTTGTCATACAACCTTTTCTCCTCTCGTTTCTTCTCTCTCCTGCTAGAATCCCCCTTGCACACACAGCAATCATGTCGGTCGAGGACGGGAGTGCCATCAAGAAGTCACAACGACCTTCCTACGTGTGCACCAACTGCCGGAGGCGGAAAGTGAAATGTGATAGGAAATTGCCGTGCACTCGATGCATCAGATCAAAGCTGCAAGACACGTGTACTTACAACATCACAGCTGAGGAGATGAAACAGCTGGAACTCGAAGTGGGTCAATTGGACGGTGCCGCCATGACGAATGAAACAGATGCTGGAAGCGGTAGTAGTGAAGGTGATTCCAGTCATCATGGTAAAGACAATACACCCGGTGATAATACCGGATTAAATCCGGGCCGGACCGGTGATAAGCCCTATTCAAAACAAGATAGTGAAGTATTCAACTACCAAACACATCTCTTCAAGAAGCCATTGTTTCTCAAGAATGGAGACAGTGTCAAGTACTTGTCTCCTATTTGTCTCGATACAATTTTCAGCAATAACAAACAGTACGATAAATTCAGATCGATGATGCCATTTTTGTTTTCGGATCTCGATTCCGAAACTACAGAAACGGAAGAATCTATCCATAAATCAAACGAGGAAATTAGAATCATCACCTCAAAATACAAAAAGGAAGAAATCGACTATTTGATTGATAAACTGGTCACTGTGAACTTTGACGCGATTAATGAACGGTTATTGTATTTTGAACAAGAATTGAGAAACGTCGTCACCAGCATGTATTTGGAATACGACGTGTTGATGTTGCCAATGAACAAGCATTTCGTGAAGACGGAAAATGGATACATGTATGTTCCTCCATCCGAAGATTCGGAGAATTATCTTACTGTGTATTCGATGTTTGCAAATGTCCTCGGTGTCGTCCAAATCGTTTGTGTGCTTACCGAGATTGACGATGGTACAGAATTCAAATACGAACTTCAACTTCCACTGTCTGGACTTCCTGAATTGGGCCATTTGTCATTGAAATGTATGTGTTTTGCCGATTATAAAGATCGTCCAACATTTGAATTGCTACTTGGATTCATGTTGTACAGAATGAACTTCTTTTTGTTAGATTCTATCTCATCGAACAACAATTCCAACGTGTTATTTAATATATGTCTTGAGATTGCGTTCAATTTGGGGATCCATATCAGATGCGATCAGTTGGCTAATTATCCTGAGGACAAGGTCAGATCTGCTTGGAATATAATCCAATTCATGGATGCTGTCGTTGGTTTATATTTGGGACAACCTTTGAAAATCGATTATAAGTATTGCAATCCTAGACTATACGAATATTGGGAACCAATCGTCTTATATGTGAGAAACGTAGTTCAATCTTTCAATTCTACAGACCCGATTTCGTTAAACCAAATCATTGACTTGGCGAATTCTGCATCCAAGTTGCTCTATATTTTCCAACCATTTGATGAGTTATTGAACGCTGTTGAATATAAGCCTGTCCATTATATCTTTTCGCTTATCATCAAAGGTGATTTTGTGATTTGTTATCAGATCTTGCTGTTCATTCTCAGATTGGCTATTGATGAAATCGAAGAGTTGCCTGTCACTGTTACTGAGAACGACGAGGTACTTATTGAAGAACTGAAGGGTAAGGCTGAATGTCATTTGTTTTACTCGTTGGTTTTGACATATGGATTGATCAAGAAGGTGACTAACGGTCGGATCCCACATGATAACCAAGCTACCAGATTGACCGTTTCTTTGAGATTGGCATTTTCCAGATTCATGACTATTGGTAACAAGTTGATTTTTTGTTATTTTGCAGTTTTCAACTCCTGTGCCAAACATAAGACGATTTCTCCATTTTTTAACGAAGGTGACCCTAGTGTTAAACACATTATCAGATTCAGCGACCTCTCCTTGGTTGATGCTGAGAACTACATGTGTAAGGGATTGTACGGAATTTCACCAACCGACCAGGGGTATGTGACGATGGCTAATTTGATGAAATCATTGCCTGCATTAACTGAATTTTTGATTGACTTCTACAATGGAGTTTCCGATAAGGGCGCCTTGATCCAGTATGGCCGGTTCCGGGTGCATTTCAAGTTCTTGCTTTACATTTGCTTGTTGTTGAAGAACGTGCAACAGTTTGAAACATACTGGAGTTCACGTGAAGCTGACGAGGAGGAAAACCTCGAAAATGTCAAGAGTGAGTACTGGAAATACATCATCGACAAGACGACTGAGTACTACAATTCGATCCAGGAGAGCGGTATGGAGCTCTTCACGTTTGAAGACAAGTGGAACGTTGTCGACTCCACATGGAATATCTTCCAGAACAACGAACTGAACCCTGTTCTTGCGGAAACCAGTGACCAACCAAGCGACATTGGCGAGTCCGAGCTGGACGACCTCTACCAGATGTTCTTCTAGCGGGCGGTGTCTCCCCTCTTCCCTCCCTGTACATACAACCGCCACCTATTACCCTATATTTATGACTTCTACGACCTGTATATATACCTACCTACGTATTTCTATTTGCCTATCTATTCTAATTCCGTTTAATGTATGATGACGTAAGGATCACGTGACTGGAGATTAAATTTTTTTATTTTTTTCCCAGGCAAAAAAGGCAAAAAAAACGGGACGCCACTTCCCCAAAAAGCTCAGCAAAAAGCTCAGCGCTACATACTGAGCAGCATTTATTGGTGGACGGTGGATAACCTGACACTTCTGGCTGAGCAGACGTCCCTATACTCTGCAGGCCCTCTTTCTGCACAACCCAGTCACTATACCCACATCCCACCACCTTGATGGAGTCCCAGCCAGCCATGGACGCCGCGCCTGCCGCCCCAGAAGAAGAGAGCGTGGTATCTCCCACCTTAACTTTGAACAAGGACTCACTGGAGTCACCTAGCGTTCTTGCCATTTCCAATCTACGTTGTCCGTCACCGCCGCCAATCTTGCAACACACGAGAGCAGTCCTGAGGGGCACGAGTGACAGCAGGTCCGACGTGCTGAGTGTCAAATCCGAAACCACAGCAGACTTATCAAACAATCTCATTTCTGGCATGTCCACATTGGGAAATTTCAATTCTGATGACAAATCTGATATGCCAATTACTAACAGTGATATGGAAAGCTCGGCCAGTCAACGTGGGTACTTTATGGAAGAGAATCCTTCTATTTCTAAGATTCTGGACGATTCGATCAGTTTTGATGCCAATACAGCGGCTCAACATGCCGTTTCTGCGTCAATGGCAGCTGCAGTTGCTCGAGATAAATTCAACAACAATGGTAATCTCCTGTCGCCAAGTACATCCACTATGGGTACACAATTCCCAGCGACTGTTCATCAGAGATCTTCTTCGATGCATGCGCATTTCTTTCTTGATGATACGTTAAGACACCAATCTCCAATGGCGACATCGATGGCTAATGCTACACCAACGACGCCTATTGTGAGGTCGAGAAGTGGATCAAATGAAAACAACGGCAGCAGTTCAGACATCAATCTCAGACCGGCATTCGACCTTTCTAACATATCGATCCAACAAGCTGGCTTACCGGCTGCAATTGGAGATCTCAAACAGCACTCTAATGGTGAAAACCGTGCCAATTCCAACACATCATCTATAATTCCAAGCATGCAACCATTGAGTGCTACTACGCTAACGCACACGGGGAGTATGAGCATGACTCAGGATGTTGTGATGACGCCATCGAACGTGTCGGCTAGACTCCAACATGATGATGGTAAATTACACATTTTATTCGGTGCTTGTGGATCGGTGTCTATTAAGAAGACCAAATTGATCATTAATAAATTAGAAGAAATCTACAAGGACAAGGTGTCGATCCAATTGATCTTGACGAAAGCTGCGGAGAACTTCATATCGAAAAACGAGTTCCCAAGTAATATCTTGCTTTGGAGAGATGAAGACGAATGGAGTACGTGGAATAGTCGGACGGATCCTGTGTTACATATTGAGTTGAGAAGATGGGCGGATATCTTGATTATTGCGCCATTGACGGCGAACACGTTGAGTAAGATTGCACTCGGATTGTGTGATAATCTCTTGACGAATGTGGTGAGAGCGTGGAACAGTCAGTATCCGATCTTATTAGCGCCAGCGATGGTTTCATTTGCTTATACATCTGTGATTACGAAAAGACACGTGAAGGTGATCAGAGAGAACATGAAGTGGATTGAGATCCTAAAGCCTACGGAGAAGGTGATTAGCAGTTACGGAGAAATAGGTATGGGTGGTATGATGGATTGGAACGAAATTGTTGTCATGATTGTCGAGAAACTCGGAGGGTATCCTGAGGACGAGGACGAGGAAGATGATGACGATAACGATGACAATGATAACAACGATGACGACGATGATGATGACGATGATGACGATGATGACGACGACGACGATGACGACGATGAAGATGATGAAGATGAAGATGACGAAGGCGACGACGAAGCAGAAGAGAAGGACGCAGAGGCAGAGCCGACGCCGGCAGCCCATTCTGCACATTAGTTCCTGGTCCCTATCCACTAGTCCCACTGTATAATAGCCGTAGCATAGCCCCCATTAATAGCCAACCACATACTCCGAATTCCGAATTGTCCACCACGGAGCCATTCCAACTGCCGGCCCTGTTCGCGTCGCAGCCCGGGCGCTACAGCCAGCCAATGCGGAAGGCGCAGAGATCTCTCGCCGAGTGCAGCGGGCAGTGATGCGATGTTGATGATGGCGGTGGCTGTTGGCTGGTTGACGGTTGGTGATGACGGTGCCCGTCTTGACGGCCCCCACAGGGCCCCCACATACACCACACACCCCAGAGACCCCCGGCCAGCACATGTTACTGCGGCCCTTCTACCCCCTTGAAGACCCCGTCAGCGGGAAGATCGAAACCGGCCAATTGGCGCAGCTTCTCCTCGACATCCCCAGCTCCAGTATACGCAAGAGAATCCTCAGGTATCTCAACATCAGACAGCTGATCTCCATCCTCAACGCCATCACCAAGGACCAGAAACGCGACGACTTCTACAACTTCAACGAGCTCGAGGAGAACA
>JAJMLU010000388.1:23668-37605 GCA_030569835.1 Pichia sp. NRRL Y-27261
TTCTCACAACAACAACAACAATGGTAGTGGTAACAATTCCACTGGCGCCAATGGTGAGGAGAGCGATTGGTTCGAGCTCTCGATCGACTCCGACGAATATGACTATCTCTTGGAATACCTCATCGACTGCAAAGTCAACAAGATCCAATTCCCGCTCGTGGAAATTGGAACAAAGAAGTACAACAAGATCTACGAAGTTTTGGAAAAACACTGTAACAGCATCAAGATCCAAAACGATAAGATCTCTGTCATCAAGGACTCGGAAAGTCTCAAATCGAAATTGAGAATCCTCACACTTATCAACTACGAATATTTCGATATTGTGGAAAAGCTCACATATGAAACTTTGAATATCATTGGTAATGAAGTCGATCTGTTCAGTGTCTCCACCATAATCCACAAAAATGAAAACTTGAAAAACATATACTTCAAGGGTAGACTGAGAGACTACATTCCGCTACACATCGATGAGAAAATCAAAGTCTATTACGATCTGATTGTCTTTGATACAATTGATAAATCCCAATTGAAAGATTTAGGTACTCTGGATAGAATCACGTCATTATATTTGAACTTCACTCTGGAGAGCAACATCACCTTCAGCTGGCTGTTGAACAACTGTAAGCATATGAGAAAGCTGTATTTCTCGCTCAATTTCGATTCGACAAATGCAATTCAGATGTTACAAACCCTCCCACTCTTGACTCGACTGGAAGAGCTGACTTTGAAACATTGTAAGTTTGTCATCGAAGATGGTGCCACGAATACGGTCTTGTCCCAACTGCATAAACTCACGCTCGTTGAATGTGAGTTTGATTCTGATTTCCTCAATGCCATTTGCGATTCCTCTTTGATGAGTATTTCTATCATCAATTGTAACATCAAGTACAAATCATTCATTAAGATATCCAATTACATGAAAAACCTAACGATCATCAATCAAGACGTCGACCAGTGTAAGGACTTGCTCTTTTTGACATACAAGAAAAGATCCTCATTTAAGATCCAAACACAGAACAAATGTATGCTCAATATAAATGAGAAATTGCTGACTATCAAGATACCTGAAAGTCACGATATTTATTTCACAAAACTCGTCGATGATCCAATCGACTTGACCGATTTAGAAATCCCATTCAATTCCACTATTTATTTCTCCATCTATCCAATGTTCAACAATGTCGATTTCTCATTCCTCCAAGAAATCGTGAAAAGGTTCGATATATTCAAAACCATCATCGAATTGTACTCCTTCACCAACGATTTCCACAAAGTTGTCAACATCAACAGCATTGAAAACGTCAAGGTATACCACTACGACATTTTTAAACTACAACTGTACTTGAAGAAACTGTTGGTTAAAAAGGAACTGGATACACAAGAATCCCAATTCTTCCTGCCATACGGCTGTCTTTGTCAGAACAACTCGACATTGACGCTCACAACCCCATCGACACAGGCATTGAAAGACTATACCTCTCTGGCGAACACAGTAAACCAACAGCAACAATCGCAACCAAACAGTATAAAAAGAGCTAGAATCAATAAGGAAAACCACACAATCAGTCGTAAGAACGGATGCTCTAATACGAACCTCACAGGTGTCAAACGTGTGCATCTCTGTGCTGAATGTGGCAAGCACTTCTCCAGAAGCACAGCACTCAACAGACATGCTCTTGTTCATGCCAACCGTCGTCCCTTCAAGTGTGAAGAATGCGGATACTCGTTCAAGAGATCTGACCATCTGAAAGTCCACAAACGGGTTTGTGCCGGAAAATAGCGGATTGTCGGTGTTATCGCCACTATTATTATTATTACTGTTATTTATTTACGTAGACTGTATAGACTGGTATTTGTGTTCCCCGTGTATAATACTAAAAAAAGACAAAAAAGACAAAAGAAAAGACAAAAGGGTCACTGTTCCGGCCGGTTGGCTTTCACCGCGGTGTGATTGGCCGTTGCCCATCCAGCCCGGCCAGCCCAGAGCGATAAGTGACGTCTTCTGTCTTCTGGACACACAAGTCCTCTTCTTCTCGACGGGGCCGCCACCGTCCCCCTTCTTGGCATGCACCGTCTTCTCAGGAGAGGAACACAGACACTGCTCAGAAGACAGACTCCCCGAATAGTAACCCAGAGAAAGATGCACGTCACGTCATTGCCGATGAGATGGAAATGTGGTGATAACTACTGTTACATCCTAACCGACGAAAGCAGCAACAAGTCATGGATCTTTGATCCGGCGTTTCCTAAGGACATTGAAGAGTATCTCGTCAAGAAGAACAAGTCAGAAGTCGTCTCCATCGTGAATACCCACCATCATAACGACCATTCGGGTGGTAATCAGTACCTATCCACAACGTTGTTCAAGAACATCCCAATTATCGCTGGTGATGACTCACCTGGTGTCTCGTACACCCCATCTGACAACGAAGTCATTCAATTGGGTGACAATATCCAAGTCACTGCCATTCATACCCCATGTCATACCCAAGATTCGATCTGTTACTATGCAGTCGATAAAATTACTAATCAAAAATGCGTGTTTACTGGTGATACATTATTCATTTCTGGTTGTGGTAGATTCTTTGAAGGTAATGGTGAGCAGATGAAGAAGTGCCTGGAGAAGTTGATGTCGTTGCCAGACAACACCGTCGTTTATCCAGGTCACGAGTACACTGCCGACAATGTCAGATTCTCGTTGTCTGTATTAGGCCAAAACAATGCTGCATTGAACGATTTGAAATCATTCTGTGATGAAAATGAAGTCACAACAGGAAAATTCACTATGGCTGATGAAAAGAAGTTCAATCCATTCATGAGATTGGGTGATCCAGAAATCTTAAAGTCTACAGGATTGACCGATCCTGTTGAGATCATGGATAAACTCAGAATTATGAAGAATAACTTTAGATCATAAGTGTTTGTATCTAATCTACATATCTACTATCTTTGTCTAACAATTATATAACATCTGGCATGTCTATACATGTTCTATTATTCCGAATAGGTTTTCTATACCCGATACAATCTCTTCGTCGTATCCCTTGGTTGGTGTGTATTTGGCGTGTGCAAAGTCTATGAATTTCAACGTGCTCAATGGTGCATTGGCATCGTCGTCTTCGTCATCCTCTTCTTCATCTTCTTCGTCATCATCGTCATTTGCTAACTGTGGCTGTATTATCGGATCTTCGTATCCTAGTTCTTCCCATCTCTTCATGTCGTTTTCAAAGACAAAAAATAACGAACCCGATACAACCCGTACTTCTTCCTCTAATAGACAATTGTACAACATCTGTAACCTGACGTAGAAATTCTGCACGATGATGTCTTGGACTTTCTTCGGTAATGTGTTGTACCTGAAAAATATCTTCAATCCTTCAGATACGTTCTCCTTTGTCAGTTTCCTTCCGAAATATTTGTTGAATGTAAGGTATCCCTTTTCGAAATCTTTGTTACACACGTCTTTCATTTTCAAATGTGGTAAATCGTCAGGCAACTTACCGTCAAAATCATCTTTGATAATCATACCCGCAATTCTAAAACTTAAAGACCCACTAGTCGTGTTCTTTGAAACATGTTTCATTCGTTGGACCTTATCGCTATTGGCACTCTCGTCATACAACACCGACCCGAGCTTAATATCCATTATACTCGGCTGGCTGAATCCGTGTAATGCATTGCTCAAAATCAAGTATTGTTTGTTCTCTCCCTCCACTTCTAATGTATCTGTTGCTTTCGTGAGTAAATCTGCGTCGATTCTCCCGTTTGTCTCTCTGATCAAATCGTTCGATGCACCAGGGTATAATACACCGACATATTCGGGCATCCAATCGAACAACGCTTCTCCGTATCCGACATCTTCTAGCTTCATCCTTCTAACCTGTGTCTCATTGTAAAATTCAATTTCTTGATTTGTCGTAGGTTTAACGAACAACGAACCGTCGATACTCTGCATCGGGCCATCGTGGCCCGCAGCCTTGTGTTGTAATGGTATCATCGACATTGTTGCTTGTTGTTTCTGTTTGGGTATATCCATTCAAGGAAGAAAGAAAGGGAAGAAAAAGTGGATACATCGAAACCAGAAGTGTGTGAAAATTCCATGCATCCGCCCCGCACAAAGCGATCAAAGATTCGATGACCCGGATACGACTTATGTACGGTTACGTATTGTTTTCTTACAGATTTCCTAGTTTCCTTTCAGTTTATAGAGTTATACGAGATATAAAGGAATGTGTCTAATGCTTCTTTCTGGATTGGTTGGCGAATCTACCCTTGCCAACCTTAACGTGGACTTGTTTCACGTCAGCACCGGTAAAGAATGGAGAGATACAGTTATCTGCAGATCCACCACCAATGAAATCTTCAAGTGCCTTTTCGTTTTGACGTTGTTGCCATTTGGCGTTTTTTACCGCTTGTTGGTATTCACGTTGATCTTCGGTGAAGAATCCACCATCCATCTTATCGTTACCACGATGTTGGAAACCTCTGTTACCGTATTTTTTAGTTGTGTTTTTAGATAATGGAGATGGCATGGAGTAGACGTTACCTCTTGTACGCCATTGAAAGTTCTTCTTTATGTGTGGAGTGATCTTACCGGTTTCAGAGTTCACGGAGACGGCAATACGACGTAAGGTTGGACCACCGCATGATGGACAGAAATGTTTTGGAGTAGAGTCTCTCGGAATTGGGACTAATGTGAAACATGCATGACAACGCAACATGTAGTTTCTTAATCTCTTGATTTGTAAACCGGACATGGTGTTCATCAAGTGCATTCCCATTTGTAAAGCAACGTTTTGAACGGCAAAATCTCCACTCGCTAATGCACTGGCTATTTTGATCGTGGTTTGGGTTTCTCTTTCACCTTGTATATCATCTTTGTTTTCATCCTTGGCGATGGCGATTTGGATGTTGTCTGGAGTGATCCATTCTCCATCGTCATCATCTTCATCGTAATCGGCGGTTAATTCTTCTTCTGTTGTGCCTTCTTTGGATTCTTCCTTTGGAGTTTCTTCTTCTGCTGTGGTTTCTTCAACAACTTCTTCCTTTGGCTGTTCCTGTATTTCTTGCTTTGGTTGTTGTTTCTTTCCCTTTCTTGGTTTTCTGGTCACTATTTCAAACCCATCATCGTCGAATTTCTTTTCATTGGTGTCTTCTTCGACTTCAGGATTTGGATTGGCGGCAGCTTCAGCAGCCTTTAATTTTCTGTATTCTTCTCTTCTCTTCTTTTCTTCTTCGATCGCCTTTTCGTCTTCAGGTCTGATTTCACCAGGGAAGGTTCTTAATCTGCAAACACCGTTGTTTGATTCAACATCAAGTTCGTAAGCTAATGCAATGATATGTAAATCGTTTTGAGATAAGACTGTAGAATCACCAGTTAATTTGGAAAAGTTGACAACAGCTTCAATAGATTCCCTCTTTGGGTGTCTCACTTTTAAGTTATCACCCCAAACTATGAGTTGGTTTCTAACAGCTTCATCCTTTAATTCGTTATAGACACCAGGAGTAGTGTAAAATTTATCTGCTAGTTGTTGTAATTGGGAGGCTGGTTGGGTAATTAATGGACCCGCATCCAAGATCAAGTTTTGGACGTTGTGGACAGGTTCAGTCATCTTGTTATGTGAGATTTCGGTGTATATTTCCTAATAACCTTTCTTGTCAAGATAGATTAAAAGAGTGAAATTTGATGAAAAAATATTTTTTTTCATGTTAGCAAAAAAATGTGAAAAAATGAAAAAATCGGGAATTTCGCAAAAGCTCCGTGCACCAACCGAGATTGCAGCAGGAGATTTGAAATGGGTGACGGATCTGGATATCTCCCCGGTGGCGACGGTGTCACTTTTGGTGTGGGGTTGTTCGGAGTAGACAACATCACACAATTGAGAACGATATGGCATTAGCTGAAGATATCAAGAAAATTACACAGTTGATTGACCAAGACAAACTTGCAGAAGCAAAGGTGAAAGTCGACGAATTATGCGGAGACAATCCAAACCCATCAGCTGAGCTTCTTTTGTTAAGAGCACAGATCTGTTTAAGAAGCAAAGACTTTGATGGATGTGTACAAGCCGCAGCAGCTGCTTCTTTTGAAGGAAACCAAAAGAACAATAGAAAGTGGATTTCTCAAGGTGCAAAATTCATGGCTTTTGCATTTTACAGACAAGGTAATTTACCATCTGCTGCACAATATATCTTTTTAGCAGATAACTATAACGATAATAACGACAATGAAGTGAAACTTTTCAGAGGCATGATCTGTCGGAAAATGGGTATTCCAGATGAGGCTAGTAGTCTCAAAGGTAAGATGACACCATCTCAAATGGTTGATTTGGGTATTAATGAAAAAGAAGGTAATAAAGCAGCTAGTACTAAAACACAGACACCAACTTCCAAGCCAGCAGCTACAAAGACCGTATCCACCCCGTCTCCAAAGCCAGCACCAGCACCAGCACCTGTTCCAGCCAAGTCCGAACCAACAAAGCAAAATTTGAGAACAGATTGGTTCGATTCTGGTAAAGAAGTTGAAATTTCTATCTACGTTAAGAAGATCCAGCAAGATTCTGTCATTTCTACGATCAAATCGGATTCCATTGATTTCAAGTTCAAAGATGCTGATGGATTTGATTATGAATATAGTATTGCTAAGTTGTATGCCGATATAGACGAATCAGAAACGTCATTCAGAGTCTTTGGCACAAAGCTTCAAATCTTGCTAGTCAAGAAAGCATCTGGATCATGGAATAAGTTAGAAGGTGTCGGTGCCAGTGCTGCTGATACTGAGATTTTCGAATGCAGTATTCCAAAGGACGAGCCATCCGGCGTTGCATACCCATCGATCACGAAGAAGGATTGGTCAAAGATTAAATTTGACGATGATGAGGATGAAAAGGAAGAAGGGGAAGCACAAGATCCAGAAGGCTTCTTTAAGAAGTTGTACGAAAACGCAGGTGATGATGCTAGAAGAGCCATGATGAAGAGTTTCCTCGAAAGTAACGGTACCAGTTTGAGTACAGATTGGAGTGATGTTGGATCTAGAGAAGTCAAGCCATACGTCGATGAGAAAGATGAAGACGATAAATAGATTATTTAATTAGTTACATTAGGTTTTCGAGTATTATACAGATGTTGTAGACTATACAGTAATTAATTGATTATTAGAATGTTTCTGAATCCAGACTCATATTAAAATGGTGCGTTTGTTCTCCTAAAGTCTTTGTAATTGTTGATAAAGTAACAGGATTGGTGTTTTCCTTGTTGACTCTAATCTGTGGCTCTTGATACTTAGTCGCTGGAGGATGGTGACCATTTTCGTGATCGGAGTAGTCTAAGAAAGAATCGCTCAATTCCTCCACAGGAATCGAGTGCATTTTTTTAGCAGAAGATTGAATATTCAAGGGTATATTGTTTTGATTATTTCTGTTGATGATTGTCATTGGTGATCTTGATGGAAGTTTTTGAAAGTCAGGCGAAGCTATTGGTTGTGCTGTACAAATCATCGTTGATGCATTCAAATTCAATTTGTTCTTAACTGGAGATCTACCGCGTAGAATAATCGGTTCTGTTGAAAGTGATTGTGGTGTCGTACCTTTGGACGAAGAAGAAAATGCAAGTGCTGGCGAAGAATTTCTATTTCTCAGAGGAGTTGGTTCTCTTGATAGAAATGGATTTGTCATTTGATCTGGGTTTCTCTTTCTGATAACAGAATGCGATGGAGTCTGAACATTCTTCATATTCTTTTTGTTGATGTTTGATTTGTTCCTTATGGCCGACGATGGATTGCTCTTAGAGACAGATGCAGCTGTTGACATGTTATAGGATGCAGATCTACCATTTCTTCTTGAATGAACACAAAAGTCTTCGATTTCGTCCAACTTCTCTAAATAACGTTCACCGTTCAATTTGAAATCTCTACCATTTGTTGTTTCAAAGTCATTGATTTTTAATCTCAAATCTTTGATCACCAACGGGAATTGCTTGGACAATTTACTTCTTGTTCTTTCTTCTTGTTTTAAAATATGAAACGAATTTCTCTTCAACAATCTTGATGGGTTCTTGGCAGATTCATCCAAGTCTTTCTTTTCTTCAATCAGCTCATTCAAATTTGAAATCAGGTTCAAGAGTGGTTTTAGGGTTTCAACTTCGTTTCTCAACTTATCCAATTCGGCGGTATGTGAGTCTAATAACTGTTCGTCAAAACTGGATTCATCATTGATATAGAAATCGGTGAAGTTCATTCTTGATTCTTCATCGTACATCAGGATATCCCAAAATCCAGTAATCTTTTCTCTGGATGCGTAAATGAATTCTTTGACATGGTCTAGTTTCTCATGTTCTAATTCGGACATGAGTGCATCAAAATTGTCAAATGAGTCGAGATATAGATTTTTGTTGATTTTGAGGAATGATTGGATTTCATTCGAGTTCGGACGTAGGATTGACCACAAGTGTTCTACCTTGGTGAGATAACTATCGAGTATCGCTTCTCTTTCCTTCTTCAAATCCAGTAAGCCGTTGTAAATGGAAGTGTGACGTTGGAAGATCGATGCAGATATTCCGATTTTCAAAATGATCATTTCATCGTTACTTAAATACGAAGGTAATTTCAAATAATTTTCTTCATTTTCTCTATACAGTTCATGGTTCAAGTTTGTTATTTTCACTATGAATTTTTTCAGTTCGTTACATTTGGATAGTATGAATTGATTTAGGTCGATTATTTGGGAGTCCAATTGTTTGATAAGATCTGGATTGATTTGATTGAAGTTGGTTTGAAGGATCAACTTGATGTCTGTTGCTTGGTTTATTTCGTTAAAAAGTTTGATATCTGACTTCGTCGGTAGTTTGCTCATGAACGATTCGTCAATTATATTCGAATAATCATCGATGAGATCATACAGAGAATAGAACTTTTTCAATTGTTTATTAAAAGTCAACAGTTGTTGTGATAAGATCGGTATGAGTCTGATCAAGTCTTCTTCAATTAGAGTGTTCAGATCATACATGGAAAGATTGTCTAAGCAGTAGTAGTCCAAACTCTTGAATGAATTGGAGATATAGTTGTCGATGATGTTTCTGATTTTTGGATTGAGGACGGACTCGTTTATTGATTCGATTGGTTTGAATCTTGAAGTTATGGAGAAAATCTTTGTGATTGTTTCTAACGACTTGACGAACTCATTATTCAGCTTTTCTTGTTCTGTGTGGAGATCATTGATGAAGTTATCTGAAAGAGAGATAAGAGAGTTGTAGAATACGCTCAACTTTTTGTCGTTGTTACCTAGAAGGGAGACGGAGTTTTGGATCTGGTTCAGCTTTGTTATGACGTTGTCTATTGGCAATTCGAATGTCTCCTGTTGTTGCCTGACAGGAGCCTGTATTGATATTTTGATTGGAGATGACTGTTGGAGGGGAGATGTTGGTTCTTTTGTAATGTCTCGTTCTTTGGGTTCAACCTTTTTGGGAGAGTCTTTTTTGGAGAGGACTGTTTGGAACAATTTCAGGAGGTCCTTTTTGGACAGACTTTCGATGAAGTCCGTGTTCTCTATGCTCGGGCTATTCTCCATGCTGTGTTTGTGTGTGCGGATGGGAGGTCTTTGGGGTGTGCGTGCAGACGGAGTGGAGAGAAGGGTGTGTAAACAATCACAAAGCATTGAAAACAAACATCGACACCCGCAAAATGTCAAAATGTCAGAGGAACATGGAAAAGTTACCTGTCGCGGTGTTTTCGTTTTTCCCTTTTCGGACAGGCGACATGTTGCACTGGGTGGGTTGGATGGCCACACTGGCGATGACTGTGGAGTTAACACTGGATGTTAGTGGGTGGGGAGTGTTGGAGGGTATCAAGGTAGTTGTGTATATGAAAAGTGTGTCTAAACAGGAAGTTGTGCGGTGAGTGTAAAGCGAAGACGCTGGTTGAGCAGCGACTCCACGGACCGCAGACGGCATACACCCCGTCTCTTCTGATGCCCGATATCTGTGTCTTCCATCTAATGTGTGATCTCCTCTGCCGACTATCCAGCAAGTGTCCATCTCACATCTAAACTGCCACCACCGGCCACTGCTTATCTTATCGCCACCTGCCGCATCCGGCAACTAATCCCGCGCCCAGCTGGCCGAATCCACCTGCCGCATCGGGCAATCGCACGCATTAGTCAGACGCTGCAAATTTTCACTGTGCGGCCTTTGAAAATTTTGAAAATTTTCGCCTGTACAGGCGTCGCCTTGTGGAAGGTGCGAGAACTGTGAGGGCGACACAGGGAAACGGGGACGGCCAGGGTGTGACTACACTTGATAACCGTGTTACCTATTTCTGACCGGATTGTTCTTTCACCCTTCACACGTCTTCTTCCCTCTCTCCGTCCCCTCCTCCTACACCAACACTAGCTACATATACCCACACAACACACCCCGCAACGATGTCAGCTCCTAACGTCCTCCTCCTCTTCCATCCAACCCTTGTGACAGAACAAGACGCATTAAATGACGCCAAAAGCAATTTACAATCACAATATCCAAACTCTACAATCACTCAATACGTCATTGACAGAGTCGCCAATGGCCACCAAGCCTTACAAAACGACCATTTCAATCTTATCCATTACGAAGCGCCAAAGGAAGCGTCCGCCAACCAATTCAACAAACAATTCATGACCATTCTTTACCATTGTTTGAAAATTAACGGTAAATTCCAAGGTTTGATTCCTGATAACACTGAAATATTGGCAATCCAGTCCGGATTCCTCATTTCCGACGACAACAAGTCCTGGATCAAGCCGGAAGCCGTTGTCGGCGGCGCCAAGAATGGTGCTGTGTCGTTACTCTCGAGAAGATCCAATAGCAATAATAATAGTACAACAAGTAATGGTAGTGTGAAATTACCAAGTTTCAAGAGATCGAGTGCTGCCCTTTCCGAAGCTGCGGCCGCCACTCCAAAGACATCGTTCTTGCCTACGTTCAAGAGACTCAACAGTCCTCCTTCGCTCACAGACAGTTCTATCTCAGACACGGATTCTGACCGGATTTTATCTGATGAAGACAAGAGACAAAAATTAAAATTCATCAATGGTGTGAATATCAATGTCAGTGATGAAGATGAAGACTTCGACGATGGCGAATACGAAGAGCCTGATTTCACGGATTTGAACAACTTGAGTATACCCATTGTCACCCCTGTTCAATGTAATGTCAGTGGTACAAAGAGAAAGAGAGCATGTAAAGGTTGTACATGTGGTCTTAAAGAGATTGAAGAAGCTGAAGAAAGACAAAGAGAAGAACTCTCGAACTCCATTCTTGGACAGATGGCACAAAGTGCGAATCAAGAAGCTGAAGAGATTGAAAAGAGAATCAAAGAAAGAGAAAAGAGTGAATCTGGTAAGAGTAGAAGAATCGTCAGATTTACCGCTGATGATATGACTGAAATCGATTTCACCATTGAAGGTAAGACCGGTGGATGTAACTCTTGTTCTCTTGGTGATGCGTTCAGATGTGACAGTTGTCCGTTCCTAGGTCTTCCTGCATTCAAGCCGGGACAGATGGTCACGATTGCGTCATTCGGAGATGATCTTTAGATCTTCAAAATTGCAATTACAATTACTACTAGTACTATTATTATTATTATTCTATTCATTCATAAATTTATAAACTGTGTGTTACTTTTATAAAACATTATATATCATTAACTTTTCTATGCGTTTCTAAATCTGAGTCCAAGACGGAGATGACTTGTTTGGGGTCTGGTAAGTAGTTTGGATTGAATGTATGTGCATGGTGATGGGTTGGTTGTTCACTCTTTTCGAGCAAGTGTGTAGGGAACGGCCACAGGAATCTGTAGCACAATGGAGAGACGTGCTTGATTGTAGTTTTCCGGGAGAGGGTAGGGTGGTTGATGATGAAGAGGTAGATCTGTTTGGCGTCTTCTATGAAGTCCAGTCTGATAAGTGTGTTGATGATGTCGAAATAGATGTTGATGTGGACGGTGATGTTTTGGTTATTTAGTTCTGTGAGTAATTTCATCAACACGACGAAATCGAATTGTCTGTCTGTGTTTTGGAGGACTTTGATGATCGATTCGAGCCCGTCGATTTGAGAGGGGTTGATCCGACATGTTTGTAACTCGTCGTAGAATTTCATGATTAGATTGGATGACAATTTCGGTTTGTTCAATCCGAGTTTGAGATCGAAAGTGTATGTGAGGAACGAGACGAGGATGGAGGAGTCGTGGTATCTTGTGTCGAACGGGTGTGGGGTCGTTGTTGATGGGCGAGATTGATGGTGTTTCACGTTTTCCACATAGAGATTGAAGAGTTGTTTCGTTGTTGTACGATCTGGGAGTTTTTCACTTAGGTATTTGGAATATAACATGGCTAGATCGTTGATGTATGGTTCACATGTCTGGATGAGGTCGTCCTTGATGTTTGCCTGTGGAAGGGAGGAGAGGGATGGAGAGCCGTTCTTGAGGATGGAGTTGGGAGAAGAGATAAGACATAGATCTTGGAGGAGTGGGATGGAAGATGGATACAGTTTGATGAAGTACGATAAGAATATCGAGTATGTGATTGAGACCTGGTTGTTGAGTAGAGACAAGAAATTCGAATTGAACATGTGGATTTCGTTTGTTGTGGTTTGTTCACCCTTCAGTTTCTTCAATTCAAGCCATTTGAATAAGATCAATAAGAAGGACTCGAGTTTCTGTTCCGGGGTGTATATGGACGATTTGATCAGTTCGTTGCAGTAGATATGGATGAGGTTGTTGTCTACGAGCTGTGGTGGAGTGAGGATGCAGCCGTTGAACTGTTCGAATTTCGAGAGTTTGAATTTGTATTTGAGAGTGTCTGTGTTGGATGGATGGATGGTGTCGTATAGGGCTATGAAATGGTATGCATCTTCAAAACATTTGTTTTCTAGTAGGATGGATAGCGTCAGGAGTTGTAATTTCGGGTTGTATTGAGATGTGAATACCGTGTCTCTGTGCTGGGCGTTAAGAATCCCACAATTCTTAATGATGTCTATGCCGTTAGTGGAGTGTTTGAGAATGAGTTTGAAGAACGTTCCCAGGCCTTTTAGGTCTGTCGTATTGAAGTCTGTATTGTTTGTGACGAGTTTCGTGAAGAAAGTGTCGTATTTATCCACGGGAACGTTCAGATCCAGAACGCTCACTCTGGTGTAGTTCTGCATGAGGAAGTCGATCTTTGAGTCTAGAGACGGTATTGCCGATACGTGAGACAGATCGTGTTCAAAGTTGACGAAAGTTGAGAGGTCAATTTTGGATGAGATCTTTGTGGAATTCCAGCGTATGAAGTGGGACGGGTGAAATCGTGGATGTCGCACCCTGTGTGAGATGAACATTGTGGCGTGTGGGTGTGTGTGGTTTGTGTTGGGGAGGGGCGTGTGGTGGAAGTGGAAGTGGCAGTTGGTGCTAAGAAGATATCGGTGAAGTGAAAAATGTCGACTTTCATGTCAAGTGTGGGTTAGTGAAATGATTGGAGGGGCGGCACGTGACCTGGGGGCAGGCCGGGCGTGCGTCGATCGACGGCTCGCCAACCGACGCGGTCACGTGACCAGGATTGAAAAAATTCACACCGAAAGGGGCATGACAATTTCTCGCGCTCTCACCGCTCCACGAAAAGCCGACTCGAATTAGCCAGCTGCCAGCAGCCGTCCATGGACAAACGGAGCTTCTCCAGCTGGACGATCTGGAGTCTGGAGTCTCGAGTCTGGTGGCTACATGGTCTCTACATTTCCCCCGCCGGCGGGGAAACAAACACCGCTGGCCACTGCAATGCCCGCTGTTCCCCGACGATGGCTGTCCAGTCACGAGCCGGGAGCTGCCAGCACTATCTAGCCACCTCACACCTCCCACCCGGCCGGACATGGAGTTCCGAGCCACCCGCCACCTCACCGCACCGCACCGCACCGCCACCCGCCACGTGCACCGCCAC
>JAJMLU010000395.1:21027-33009 GCA_030569835.1 Pichia sp. NRRL Y-27261
TCTTCACCATTTTTTTTTATGTTGTTGACTATCCTATTTTTTATTTATTTTTGATCACATTCTAGTTTACTTTTTTTATTTATTTTTTTCTACTTGTTTGTATCTAAAAAATTCCTACACCTTTTTTCTAACTCTATCTAATCATATTCTTAAACTTGTAGTGTATAAATAGAAAATACAAAATGCTATATAAACGTCATTAATCAGAAAAGGGAGCCCCTTTTTAAAACTTGGATTTGTTGATCTTCTTCACGATCCGTTCTGCTTCCCTCTTACCAGTCATCCATGCAGCATGTGCACATCCGTTTCCGTCATCAGTGGTACCTTCACCTGCAAAGCTGACTCTACCACTGTTTTCAAAGATTTCACTAGGATCCATAAAGTATCCCAGAGCAGATTCATAATCGTCACCGATAGTGACACCGGTGTAACTACCTCTTGCAAAGGGGTCATTTGACCATTTGGAAGTTTGGATATCTAGTGGTTTTGGAATTTCAGATTCTTTTAAGTCGGTGATTCTAGCAAACACAGGCTTGAAAATTTCGAAAATCGTATCCATATCCTTTTGCTCCACATATTGTGTCAATGGAGTAGCAATCAAAGCTAAAATGACAGGCTTCTTTGTAGGTTTAGCTAGGTTGAGGAATAAGATACTGTAGTCTAAACCATTTGGAATCTTGCCGTTCAACGCAATTGGCTTGTCTGAGGTAGGCTTTTGGAAATTAAAACTTGAATGATTACCAGAGTCTAGTTTTGTGGATTCGTAATATTTTTCATCGACGTTGGCTAATGAGAAGATTCTATCATCTTCTAAATTCCAGAATGTTTCAGGGAACTCGAAGAAGACCTTGCCTAAACTTGAGAAGCTGACTCTGTTTAGTGAGTTTCTGAAGTTCGTTGGTAATGGAGGAACCCATTCGATAGCACCAGTTTCTTTCAAATCTGTCAATTTTAAAATACTCAATGGAACGGTGACAACTATATAGTCGGATCTGTAAATTTGGGTAGCACCAGTGGCAGAATCTTTAACAAAGACGTTGATTTCCTTATGTTGTGAATCCCATTGGATCTTATAAACGATTGAGTTTAATTTGATTGAGCAACCACCGGTTTCAGTGAAGTCGTTTGAATGTGGATCGATAATCTCATCGACGGATTTCAAGCCTGCAGCATTCACTAGTTCCTCTAATTCGGAATTGTGAACAGTAGCATAACCATTGAGAACCATTGCATCTCTACCCTTATGAGCATCGGAAGCGATCGTTCTAGCACTGAGGATTTCCCAAGATGAACCGATCCATAATTCGAAGTAACGTGCCAATTGAGGAGCATGTCTGATTTGGTAATCTGTCAAACACCATTTCTTGGCTTTAATGTAATCATAAACGGCTTCTTTGACACTGATATCTTTATCAATTGGTAATTCCTCATATAAATTTTGTAAATAAATCTTGATCTCTTCAACAACGGGTCTTAATCTTCTATTATCACTGATCAAACCGTCTTCGTTATAGTATGAGAATTTGCCATCGTCGTACGTGAAGTCGATCTTGCCGCTTTCCCAGTACTTTTTCAAAAGTGGATTATCGTAACAATCATGAAACCAAGATGCACCTAAATCAATTGGTATTTCACTCAAACCGAGTTTCACAGTATGCAATCTACCGCCCAATCTGTCCCTGGACTCGAGGATCAATGAAGAGACGCCCTGGCTCGCTAGATCCAGCGATGTCTTCACACCAGCTATACCTGCTCCGATGACAATAACTTGCGTCTTTGGAATATGTGCACTCATAATAATAATATCGTCCTTTTTCCTTGTCTATAAATCAATCCAATATGACGTGTCAAAATCTCCAACAACACAGTATCACCTACAAGAGAACCGTAACCGAAGTGGATATCCATGCACTTAAATAGATCACGAAGATGAAGTAGCCCCATCGAAAAAAAAAGACATGCAACCGGCGGTTACACGCAATCGATTAGACAAGCCAGCTCACCCACCGATGGTAAAAATTGTCGGTAAACTGTTAAAATTGGGAAGTTCTTGCCTTACCGCCATCCGCTTACCGCACCGAAAAAAGATTTACAAGACGGAACAAAAAAAGAAATGAAGGAAGCGAGGTTCGAACTCGCGCGGACGTACGCCCAACAGATCTTAAGTCTGCCGCCTTAGACCACTCGGCCATCCCTCCAATTGATGACTCAAAAAATGCCATGTTTGTCATCTAGCCCAATTGCTTACGTAAGTCCGCTAATTTTTGACGTGTTTCTGACGTAATATATTTTAGTAATCTGTTTACATTTACCTGAAATAGGCAATTTTATTCCAAAAATAGACGAATCACGTGACCGGCAGAAATTGGGCAGGACGGGGCTAGTATATTTGCGTCGTGTTGTAGACTGGATGGCCAAGCTGGTTAAGGCGTGCGACTGTTAATCGCAAGATCGTGAGTTCAATCCTCACTCCGGTCGGGTTTGTTTTTAATCAGTGATGGTTGAAGGACTTGAAGGTAATTTTGGGTTACCTTTATTTTTGTTGAATGTTTGTGGTATTAATTATAAATTCTATATAGATAACGAGTAGATTAGACATTATTATTTTTCTTCTCCCATAATTTCATGCAGTTTGTGAGATATTCGCCCCAAACATTTGATTTCCAATCCTGTATGATTTTCATCAATAGATCAAACAGATTAGCCAATTCCAGATTGACATTTTTTTCGATTTGCGTAGAGAGGAAGTTGACGTCGTCGGAGAGGTTGTTGAAGCAGGGGATGAGGTTTTGATTGAGTTCTGCATTCATGTTTTTGATTTCGTTTTTATAGAGTTGTTTCGTTTCTTCTGAGAGACTGATATGTTGTTTCATCTTTGTTGGGGATGTAGCATTCATGTTTTGGATGGCGATGTTCAAGCTCGGACTGTTTGTGTTCGACACAGGGATCGGCTTGGCCGTGTTTGCGATTGCGTTTGGGTTGACTATCAGGATGAGAGATTTTAATTTTGCTTGCTTTTTCAAGATGATATTTTGGAAATAGATCAGTTGTAGTTCTTTGAGTTTTCTGAAATGGAGTAATTGGAGCAGGTAAATGATGGAGTTTTTCAAGATGATGAGCGGCTCTTTGATCTTGATGATGAGGTTGTTAATTAGAATCTCTATATTGAGAAAATTCAAGTCAATTTTATTTCCGAATCGTTCGATTTTGAAGTTTTGATTTTCAATGATACTGAATATATTTAAAAATCCACCGAATTCCACCATATTGACACGTAAAGAGTGCATATCTTTGATGAGGTTCTTACATTTCATTTCCAAGTTCATTGATATTTTCAGCATGATTTTCAGTTTGATTTCTAAATTCTTGAATACGGTGTTGTTTAATTCTGTATTGAAGTTCTTTAAGAGAGTTGCTGGAGGGATTGGTAGGAAGGAGAAGTAAGGTGATGGTTTTGTTGGGTTCCTCGTGGAGACCAATAGCATGGAGTTGGAGCTGAGGTTAGTGAAAGGAGGGAGTTTGAGGCAGTTCAACCAATTGTTGATCAAAGGATCTAAGAATTTGATCATGATTTGAGAATTTGAAAGTTGGTTAATTGAGTTTACTTTTGCTAGGAAATAATTGAGCAATCTGATTCTGAGTTCGATGATGGTGAGATCGTTTTTGTAGTTGAAGGGGTTTTTCAAGAATCTTGAAATTGAATGCTTTTCAGGAATTGGAGGTATGAATAGATAAGGATAAAATTTACATAGATAAGTACGTAAAGATTTAAAATCATTGTATCTTCTTAAAGTGAAAGTTTGGTTGATTTTGTTTTCGATTTTGTAGAAGACTGTTTTGGAGCCTTTATAATCCTTTCCTATTTCGAAATTCTTGATGATATATGGAGAGTCATTTGTCGTTGAAGCGATCGTTGTGTTGTTATTTGGAATTGGGAAATAAATTGTTGGTTGTTCGGAGACCGATATTGGGATAGACGTTGTTGTATTGTTTGCAAAGTCGAAGGTGATGTCGTTCTCCATCTCTTCCGAGACGTTTGTGTTCAGCACGCTGGAAGTATCAGTTGGTAGAACATCTGAAGTCACTATACTGTCATTATCTAATGGAGTAGTTGTATTTGATGGTATTATATCGTTAATTCCGTTGGAATAATAGTGGTTTGAACCTGCGAAGGGGTTGTTATCATGGGAGAAGTCGTCATAATCCATGGTCGTGTGCTGAGCTAGATGATTGTAGTGTGTGGAAGGCTAATTGTAGGGGAGTTTAAAGGTGTTGTTTGTGTTTGAGGGTTGTTTGACGTTGCGCAAAGGCGAAGATGAGGACTTGAGGAGTCGGGAGTTGGGCGGTGCAATTTGTGAGGGTGCGATTACGTAAGCTTAGTTTAATTAATTAATTAAAGAGCGTTAATATAGAGATAAAGTGTGGTATTAGGTATAAAGGGTAGTTGGATATCATACTGGGGGACTAGAGTACATTGCGTGAAGAAGGAGAGCCGACTCTCATACCTGTGTGTGGGTTGACGATGTCCAAGACCTTCTTTGCACGAGGAGTGTGGAGCATTGGAGAGCCCGCTCTGATGCTCGGGTTGAGATGGGAAGCTGAGTTTGCTGATGTTGGAGGGGTGATTGGAGCTGAAGAGGCCTGGATGGTTGCTGTGGATGTTGTAGTTGGCGTTGTCTGCTGGAGCTGTTGGTGCTGTGGGGAACCGTAGATTGCCGGAGGAGAGTCCTGGAGATTGTGGAGGGAGGCAGGCTGGAGATTGCTGGATTCCAGCACCACGGGGCAGAACTCGAGGTCGTCCTGCCACCCGAAGCCCTTGGAGAGGAGGAAGCGTGTGTGGAGCATGTTGTGTGTAGGGGAGTGTGGGGAGTGTATAGATGTGGAAGTATTACAAGCAGTGGAAGAGAAGTAGAATGTAGAAGGTCTCCTTACATACTCCTTAATCTTATCACCAGTCACTTGTCACGGCACTGAATGCTCATACTGTGAATGGCAAAATTGCTCTGCGCAGCGGTGCGCAATTGGCTCTGTTATTGTATTGCCCGATTGATTGGGTGGCGGTGCAGGTGGTCACGTGCCGCTGACGTCAGCAACGAGTTCCCCCGAGTTCCCCCGCGGGGACAGTTCCCCCGAGCAGGAGTCTGGACCAGTCCCCAGGATCCCCCCGCTTACGTCAGCAGCATGCACCCCCGTCCACCGGGGCTTTGGATCTCGGGGCTTGGTCAGATCTTTTCCTCCCCCCGCCCCGGCCGCTGCCCGGCGCCGCTGGCTGCCCGCCGAGCTGCCCGACGCTTTTGGCCCGCCCGCCGATTCCCACGCCCCAGCACAATGGCTGTCAACGCACACACGACACACACACGACAACTGCTACCCTGGCAGCCAACCACCTACCGCTAAACACACACGTCACACTTAAGGGAGAACCCTCATCCACGGATCTTCCACGGAGAAAAGATCGAAAACGGGAAAACAAAAAACAGAGAAATTCAAGCCTGTGCAGGCGTTTTTCCTCTTTTTTTTCACGGCCTTCACGACTTATCGTCTTCCTTCCCGTTTCTGCCTTCGTAATTCCCAAATACCCCCACCACCTCCGTCTTCCGTTTTCCCCTAGTACTACCCACTGCCCACCCCAGTAACACCCCAGAACACTTCCTTCCACTCTTCACTCCCTTCTTCTTCTCTTATCAACACCTATCTCCCTCTTTTCCTCTTCAAGATCTACCCCAACCCCCAACACACTCAACACACTCTCAGTCCTATCTCATCGCACACGCCATCGATCGTCCGAACTTAATTCCGTGCTCATTTTCACACAAGGTCACACTATCACTCTACAGTCCAGCGAAACCTGAAACAACACCAACAACAACCCTCCTTTTCATACATTCTTACTCTCAATATTCCCTATACCCACCTATACCCCACCAACAGACATATCCACACACACCCACCATGAACCCGTTCCCCTTCATAAAACACTCCTACAACACAATTCTCAACGGCAGATCAATACCAAAATTAGTACTGAACTTCTTTTTAAATTTCTCACCCGTCTTGCTATGGCTAGCATTGTTCAAAAACGCCTCCATCATACCGACTGATTGGAGACCTCAAATTAACGTCAAATGGCTACCATTGGCCGACGATTACTGCTTCAACCCGGCAAACGTCTCCGCATACCTCTTCTACACTCTGGTACTCATATTCTTCTTACTCCCATTAACAATCTTGCTCCTAATCAACTCCAAAAACAAAATGCTATTCTCCCTCCTAATCTTATCTTGGCCTCTACTAAACCTCGTTAATATCTTAGCTGGAATCACCCAAAACTACTCCTTGGACTTGCTCTCCTTCGTCTCCTACGTTTTGCTACACTTGATTGTCCCTATTGCAACATCAGTTTATCTCTACCTATTCCACATCCCAGGCGCTTTATCTTGCTATTCTTGGTCTCTGGGTTTACAAAACATCCTCGGCTTATCCACTCATATCCTCATACCGTCTTCCCCTCCCTGGTTCATCCATCTCAATGGTATAAACGCTACTGCTGATTACTCAACTCTAGGTTACGCGGCGGGCTTGATTAGAGTAGATACTTCGCTAGGTACCCATTTAACAACAAATGGTTTCCATGCTTCCCCAATCGTCTTTGGTGCGTTACCTTCTTTGCATTCTGCTATGGCCGTCCTATCGTGTATCTACATCTCTTGGTTCACCGCATCGACGACCCTCTCCCTCCTCTCCATCTCCTTCGTCCTCCTACAATGGTGGTCAACCATCTACTTGGACCACCACTGGAGACTCGACTTGCTAGTAGGAATGTGCTATGCCCTCGTATCGTTCACCATCTTGAAAACGTTCAACCACAAGATCTTCCACAACAACCCATGGGTCGTTTCCAAACAACACAAAAACACAATGGCTCCCCAATTCGATTTCTCGTCAACTGATACATTGACCAACCAAGAATTCGACATTGATTCAGACTCAGAGTACGACTTGGAACTCCAATCCCTCAACAACGATGGAAACAACAACAACACAGAACAACACGATGATGAACATCCAAGACTCGACATGATCTACCTGAGAAAATACAACGACAACAACAGCAGCTCCAGCTCTCTAACGGCTGCTTCCAACGACGACAACTCCAACGAAGACAATCGTCTATTTACTAATAACTTCTCGCAAAACTACCAACATGATACTATGAGACCGGCAGGTCTGCGGATCTTTGCAGGTACCTTTATGGAATCCCTCTTTACTTAGAAAAATTGCATGAAATCGACTCTATAGTCTTCTTCACCACTATATTATTATTATTACTACTATTATTAAATCCACCTCTTCTATATAAACTATTTTATACCTTTTGCTTTTACTTTTTTAATTCTCTAATAATAAAAAAATTTCCTGATTTTTAATTAAATAATACACACGTTCCAATCGTACTTATTTAATATGTTTTGCCACATATCGAAACTGACCCCATTCGGATTGAGTCGCCAGAACTCTTGCACAATGGTGAACACCTGTTCCAGGTTCTTCCGATTCGAATTCGACGTCTCCAACATCTTCAAATAGAACCCCTTGATCATCATCCGGTCTCGATGCTCACACACATTGGCGCCAATCACCAAAAGCGGGAATAGCAGCTGGTTGTTGTACTTCTCCATCTTCACGAGAATCCGCATGTTCTCAAAGATATTCAACACGATCTGCTTGATCTCGTAACTCGTCGCTGACAACTCCCTGACTTTGAACTTCATGTATAACATAATAGACAGCTTCATATTGTTGAAATAGAGCAACGTGTCTTCGGCAATCGGCCCGATCCCATTATTAAAGATTGTGCATTCCTGGATTCGCTTCTCTAACAACGTCGTCTTCTCTTGCACCCACGTATGGAAATTGAACCGGATCAACTCGTAGTTGAGATACGTCTCACTATTGACAAACTTGATCTGTGCTTCTTCGTCAAGAGAATCCATGATAGGTAAGATGTACTTGTAATACGGAATGATCGGTTCTTGGATCTTGATGATGAATTGATCATACAGCGCATTGATCTCTCCGAGAACAACATAGAGATTCATACAACACGAGATCGATGTGTCGAAACATTTCTTCAAAATCATCTCCGTCTCCTTACTCTGTAATTGCTGCTGTTGTGCGACAGACTGGTGTGGCGGGGAGACAGACGTCGAATCCGTCGCTTCCGTCCCATCAGACGTCTTGCTGCTCGTCGTGCTATTCGACGAGATCCGTTCGTTGTTATTCTCATCATTGACATTGATCGTATTGTTAGAACTCCCAGGTGCGATGAATTTCAAATACTCCTTTTTCGAAAATAATGGACCAAGGAGTCGATTCGATGTCACTTTGATCATCTTGAATATATCCTGGTAGAAAAACCAGTTGATGACCCAGTGAAAAATCGTCTTGTTTTCTTTCTTCTTGATCATAAGAGAGAGCATATCCAACCCGATCTTACGAAGCCCGGTGTATAGCCGTTCGAAACTGGCCTTCCAAAGCGCAGTATCTCCATTGATCGATGAGATCACCGTGAGACCAGTCAAACTGACGATGTAATCGATTAAATCGTCTTCGTTCCATTCGCCACTGTAATCGATCTTGTATTCGAGCTTATCACAGATCTTCAACGACTCGTCGATGTATTTACTGGACCGGAGATCGCCGCTGATCGAAAGCACCCATGCCGTGAGGATGAGCAGGATCGGGCGACTCGTGTATGTGAGTGGCAACAAGATCGAGAAACTCTTGAGGAACTTATCTCTTGATTTTAAAGGAAAGTTATTCTTGATTTCTTCGGTGGTATTGAACGAATCGAGGATCGATCGTGCCACAAACTCTAAATCGAGCTCAAGATTCATGTTGTTCATATTCATATTCATGTTCATGTCGATGATGTGGTTCATATTGCTCATGTTGTTCATGTCCATATTGAAAATGAACTCGGGACTGGCGTTGTTTGGTCTTGTGTTGGTATTCGTATTCGTCGTGAAAAAGTTGTTATTTATCGAGTCCAAGGGCTGGAACTCGGATGTCGAGTCGTCCGGGGAAAAGATGGAGAATTTCGTCCACCCTGGCGATATCGTGTTCTCTTGTTTACCCTTGCTCGTCGCCGTCGTGCTTATCAGTATCATTTGATTATCGAGTACATCGATGTTTTCTAAACCTTCTAATTCATCACCTCCGGGTATATCTCTATTGAGGTCTGCTATTCCATTATCCGCTTCCTGTACAATCTCTTCCACTTCCACTTGTTCTTCATCATCATCGTCATCGTTGTTCTTATCTTCGTGTGTGACTTCTATTTTCTCGTGAACAGTTGTTGTATCTTCAGAGTGATCTTGTTGACTCTCTTCCAGTCCACTGAAATACTCCTCACTCTGTCCCCGTTGGTACTCGCATGTGACTGCTCTCTTGATGCAGGCACTGCATCGAGGCCGTTGCTCGTCACACCTCTTCTTGCGTCGTCTGCACTCGTTGCAGCTGACTATCGAACGTTTGGTCTTGTTGCCGACAAAGCGGATCTTCGAGGTCTTGGTGACGCTGGCCGTGGAGGGCGCCATGATCGTCTGCTTGGCCATGTGTGTCTGTGTCTGTGTAGTGTGTGCCCGTGCCCGTGCCGTGTCTGTTGCAAGAAGGGTGCCCAGATAACAACACCGTCCCCACCCCAACCCCATCCGCAGCTTCTACACCTTGTCCTGGGCCAACCGTCTGTCCCAGCTCTCAGCTCCCGCTAGGCGCTGCCGCTGGATTTTGAATCAATTCTCGGCTCGGTTACCGGTTACACGCGGCAATGCACATCCGGGCTCTGTTTCATGTTTCATGCTTCTTTTGTCTATAAACGTCTATAAAGATGGGGGATGGGATGATAAGATTACCACACCAGCTACTTCTGGATGAACGACAGCACCTGTCTCTCGAACTCGGGCCCGTCGTCCACGTACAAGTGGTGGCCGGCGTCGGGCACGATCCGGAACTTGGCACTCCCGCCACAGGCGTTGATGGCCTTGCACAACGAGTACCCGGCATTCTTGTCCATCCAGTCAACCTCTCCATAGAGGATCAACACGGGCACCTTGACCTGTTTCGGGACTCTCGACGAGAGTGGGAGTCTGCCCAACGAGCCAGGGGCAAGAATGGACCCGAGACAGTACTCTCCCGACCCCCGTTCGATGAAGATACGGGTCGTGTACATGCAGATGTCGTACAACAACTTTGTGTCTTCCACTCTGGAGAACCGGTTGTACACCCAGATGGCCACAACTTTACCGGCGAAAGGACCGAACCAACGCACAATCTGGATAGGCGTGTAGTTCATCTCCCACATCCTCGTCAAGATCTTCCCCGGCTGCACACGGGTCTTGATTTGTTTCATGAGTTCTTCCACTCTCGTTGGGTGGACGTCGTTTTCCGACGTGACCGAGACAATAGATTCGGTGTCGGAAGCGTTGTCGTCGTCGTCGTCTTCACCATGGTGGTGGTGTTCGTGATGGACATGGTCGTGGTCGTGGTCGTGGATATGGTCCGTCAATTCCTTGGTGAGGTCGACACCCTGTCTTTTAGCAACACGGTACTCCTTGTCGATGTTGATCTTCGTTCTCTCTCCGATACCGCTGCTATACCCTGTACTTTCGTCGTCATCGTCATCGTCATCAGTAGTCGTCCCTTCCTCTTCTTCCTTGTCGTCTTCGAAGTAGTAATTGTCCGCCTCATCTCTCTCTTCATTCTTCTTCTTCGGATTGAACTTGCTGTACAACGACATGTCATTGTCTTCGACACCGACTGGGGAAACCAAAACGAGCTTTTCGACAACGTCCCGGCCGTACTTGAGATAGTAGCACGACATGAGGTACGCACCTAACGAATGCGAGACAATGACACATTTCTTGATTCCTCTCTTGATTCTCCATTTCTCAAAAGCATCGACAAAGAAGGATTCGGCATTGAGCACCTTTTTCATATGAGAGGTGGAATCGTCGTTTCTGCTAGGGATGGGGAAGTCTGG
The DNA here is from genome assembly GCA_030569835.1 of Pichia sp. NRRL Y-27261. Lineage (NCBI taxonomy): Eukaryota > Fungi > Ascomycota > Pichiomycetes > Pichiales > Pichiaceae > Pichia > Pichia sp. NRRL Y-27261. The sequence continues at coordinate 32,069 of JAJMLU010000395.1, forward strand.
TCGACTCGAGCATCCGAACCCGAGTAAATCAATGGCATGGAGCCTCGATCCGGGGATGGAGGAGAGTCCTTCCAAGTTCGTGCAGAAGAACCCAAGAGCAGCAGCATACCCGTGCACGAGAACAATGTCGATGCCATCATCATCGGAAGCAGCTGGAAGTGTGTTTGTGATGCATATCTCGTGGATGGAGTGTTTCCCGCCGGAGCTCTGTCCCTCGATGGAGACGTCCGTGTCGACGACGTCGATCTTGCGGTGGTGGCTGTCCGGGTCCTGGAAGATGGGGAGGTTGGCCATCATGCGGTCCTCGTAGTGTCTACAGTCTCTCCAGAAGGAGGAGACGAATATGCCCACGGAGTCTGCCCAGGAGATGGTGTTTTCTGTGAGGGAGCTCCCGATCTCCTCTGCCAGTGACGTGTGTCTCTCTTCAGCCATGGTTGTGTGTGTGTTTTGGGATGTCTGTATACACCCGTCCATCTCTTCCAGGATCATTCCATCTCATCTCCCGTCTCCCGTCTTCCCAGAAAAGCTCAAATTTGACATTTCAAATTTCAAATTGACCGCGTGCTCCGTCAAATTTTTCTCTTTCTTTTCTTTTCTTAGCAGCAGCCTCTGAGGGGAGAAGGGGAGGGAGAAGGGAGAAGACACGCTGAAGACACCAGACACCAGACACCACTTCCAACAGGACGGCCCTGCTCTTCTCCTTTGCCCTCCCCCCCCACACACAGACACCCCCGCCAGCAGGAGCAACCCCCACAGAGATACCACCGGCATGCAATCAGACAACCCCTTCGAGACCTACGAGAATCCCTTCTCAGACCCATACGACCCTTCCGGATACAACGCCAACCAGGGCAATTCAGGAACAGACGGCAGATCCTTCCTCAACGACTGCCAGAGAATCAAGGATGAGATCGAGCAGTACAAGAGCAACATCGACTACC
>JAJMLU010000395.1:34774-45738 GCA_030569835.1 Pichia sp. NRRL Y-27261
AATACCTGTGAACTTACCCATCTCCTTGATAACATCTAATGTTTGTCTGGCCAATTCTCTAGCTGGAGATAAACAGATGGCTTGCACAGAAGGATTGGTTTCATCAACTCTGGATAACATAGTCAAGGCAAAGGCAGCAGTCTTACCAGTACCACTTTGACTTTGACCAATCATGTTGGTTGGTGGGTTCGATAATAACAGTGGTAACGCCTTTTCTTGGATCTTGGATGGCTTGGAGAACTTCATGGCGTATAAACCCTTGAGTAATTCTGGCTTAAGACCTAATTCTTCAAATGATTTAGCACTGAAAAGTGGAGAATTTGGATCTGCTTGTAAATCGGCTAATTTGACCTTAACTTCGTATGTGGATTTGATAAGGTTGTCATCTTCCTTTGGTTCTTCCTTAGTGTCTTCTTTAGCTTCTTCCTTGGCTTCAGCCTTTGGTTCTTCCTTGATTTCTTCAATCTTTTCAACTACCTTTTCTTCAGTCTTTTCTGTTTTATTGGTTTCTTCCTTGGCTTGCTCTGAAGCAAGGGACAACTTGGAAAGGAGCTCGGAAGCGTCTGCTTTGTCGGACATGGCTGGGCGGGCTGGTGGGGTGCTGTGTGGAGGGGTCGACTCCTCGATCTGCGTGCAAAGAGAAACAGGTGGTGTTCATCATGTTCAAAGTCGTCATCAATATCCATCGAGCGGTGCAATTCTTCAACATCGAGAAAAATTCAAAATTGCCGTTCAACACTAGGGTGATCTCCTTTTTGACCTGTATTATTGTTTCTCTTTCGGTTTTCTCCCACTGGATGGGCTATTCCTCTACAAGCAATGCATGTCCGTCTGAAGGCCATTGGTGCAGTCCAACAAATATCCCCGGCAGTGGTGGATTTCCCCAAAGAGGCCCCGTTCGCCGTCATTTCTCAGCATCTCCGTCAAAAACTCAAACTCGATAACGGCAAGCAGCTGTGGTGTTATGTTGGAAATGCCTTTGTGCCGTCGATAGACGACACACTAGACACAATTGTCGGGCTGACAAGTATCAGCCCATCCACAGACGATACGTTGATTGTCACATATTCTCTAGTCGAAGCATTCGGATGAGATGCCCAGTTCGAGATAACGTGCCAATACCCGTTCGCTAAAAAGAATTACAGAATTACGAAGGCAAACGTGACAGGAATCACAACGGGTCTATAATACATCATTTATCACACACTGGATGTGTGAATCAAATACGAAAACTACAAAACCAGGACCGAAACCTCTATAGATCAGATTAAATATCAATCATTCAATGTCATTATGTATGTAAGTGTGTATATAAAGTTCCTATTCCTATAAACAGAAAACAACCAATCAGTTGCTCTTTTTGACAGTTCCGTCAGGACCGACGATGTCTGTCTTTTCCCAGACTCTGCTGGTACCATCGGCGTAGACACGACGTTGGGTAGTAGTTCTTTGTAAGTCACCGTTGTCTAAAGTGACCATTCTAGTTTCGGTTTCTCTACCAACGACAGTCTTGCCATCATCGTCGGCACCGAGACATGCAGAGGCGGAACCACCTTGTTTCCAGACGTTCCATTTAGCCTTTTCCTTAGCTTCCCAATCTGACCATTGCTTACGTCTGCTTTCGGCAAGAGCTCTCTTCATGCCCGCTTGCCAGCCAAGCATATCCTCGAGGTTCTTGAAGAAGAGACCGTTCTTGTGGTCAACATCGTTCTCAACATCTTCTCTGCTGATCAATTGCTTTGCCTCTTCAGGACCAACACCGAATGCATGAGTTTCACCAGTACCGTAATCATAAGGAATTCTAGCACGTGGGAAAAGACAGTGCCACAATCCTTGCTCGTCCCAAACGGAGAGACCGTTGGCCTTAGTGCATTCTTCGTAGATTTCTGGTGGTGGAATACCCTTACTGACGATCTGGTTTGGTTCATGAAGGACTCTTGGCGCAAGAATACCTGGTCCTAAAAGTGGGATCTGACCATCGTTGATTTGATCCCATGAATCCAGCAATGAGTTCCAACCGTTGCCTAAACCACGCAACTTGGTCAATGCGTTCAATGTCAAGTCGTTGGTCATAGAGATCGTCTTTTGAATGTTGTCGTTGAATGCAGTGTCAATGCTGTCTAGTGGAGAACCGGTAGTGGCGGAATTGATTCTGACGTCGCCCTGACCTTCAACTTTGTCTTTGCTTGAATCGAAGAGACCCATCTTGTTTGTTGATATTGCTTGCTTGTTTGTGGTGTGTCTACAGGAGTGTTACAGAGGCTATACATAAATCAGAAATGTGCCGCCGAAGAAGAAGAGGGGTGGGCTTACCCTTTTATAAAGACGGAGGACGGAACTTCGGGCCCTCGTGGCAGACCCCGGGGCCTCTCGCCGAACCTTCTCGAATAGGCCATCGGGTTATTTCTTCAACACTGACTAGGTGTACGCCTGGACAAGCTGCTCGTAGTGCTTGCAGAGACCTTCGCCGACAGAGGTGGTCTCTCCAAGGGTGTCGTCTGGCCCCGGTGCCGTTGGGAGGGTCGTCGATGACAGGTTTTTGGCCTTCTTGAGGGCAGAAGCCGTGAAAGAGCCCATCTCGTTGTCTAAGACGTTGTAGACCAGCTGGAAGTTGACGTAGAGGAACAACTTTCTCTTACCCTTGCCCTCGTCGAGACTTCCTCCTAACTGTACCATTCCTCTCTCAAACGTGCTGCTCAATCTTTCAATAGACCCGTTCAATGGCTCACTAGTCTCGAGCTCAAACACGAGGTTTTGGACGAGTTTCAACAGATTACTCAGAACCATACTGAACGACTGTGTGATCTTCAATGGAATCAAGATATTGTTCTTGCTGTTGACGACGGATTTGATGACCGATGTAGAGTTCAAGGTCTGAGTGATGCTGTTACACAAGACGTCGATATCTCTTTGGAAAATTGGCCAAAGAGTCAGTAATTGTGTGTTCAGATAACTTTCAAATAGTTCCGGCAAACATCTGTTTTGTATTTCGTATTCCATACGCTGAATTCTTCTGATGGTTAATAAGATACCGAAATAGTCACTCTTGCAATTGGTGAGGAGATACGTCGTGAAGTTACTACCCATTCTCAAAATTGGAGAGAAGATCTGTTTGATCATGTTGTTCATGTCATCGTTATTTGTCAATACGAAGAATTCAACAATGAAATTGAACTCAATCGTCAAATTGTCCATCATCGTTTGATTCAAAAACAGAAAGATTTGCTCCATATTGAATTTCATGCCGGCGATACCGCTGGATTCGGCAATTTGTCCTAGAATCGAGTATTGGTTGTTGTTATCATCATTCATCTTTTCTAATCTCTTTGGTAAGTTGATCAAGTATTCATTAATAGAATCTGTGTTATCGAGTAACAAACTACGTTGATATGTAGATGCAGAGGCACTGCTGCTCATACTACTCTTACTCTTGTCAACATCATAATCATTTTCCAGCACTTTAAGTCCTTCTAACGAACTAATATACTTGACGAAATTGAAATAGTAGTACCAACGCATGGTATAAATGTACGCTGTCTCTAGTTCTTTAGCCAATTTGTTGTTGTTAGATTTGAGAAAGACGAATATTTCTTTAACTTGGAGTAATCTACTTTGAATCTTAACGGATGATGTATTTGTGCCTCTCAATTGCTTGATATTATCAATCATGAATCTCTTGATTCGTTCTGTACATTTGATTTCTAACTTATCAATCAAGGCAACTAACTCAGCGATGTTTGCATTGTTGACCTTCTCCTTTGTCCTATAAGTCATTAGGATTTCTCTCTTTTCCTGTATGATTGTTAACTGATCAACCCATTTGACGTCGATCTTTCCGCTCAGCAATACTTTAATGCATTGTGGAGGAATCAATAGATCGTTCAATATAGGGGTCAATTGAAGGTCAATGATAGTGTTCTTTTTGATTTCATCATTGAGATCAATAAGTCTCGTTTGTAACACTTCCATTTCATTGGATAATGTGTCTAGATTTGTCTCAAAGTCTTGGATGTATTGGAATAATGGCGTGAGTAATGAGATGGATATATCCAAACTGGACTCCATTTGTTCGATGTTCATTTGCTTGGTCAATATATCAATGTTCATCAATTTCGGATCGAAATGGACGTCAATTTTCGATTTGTTGTCACTACCGTCCTGTGCGTTATTTTGTTCATCTTCGTCGTCATCTTCATCGCCAGAAACCTCAATGTCAAAGGATGGCTCTTTGTTGAACTTGTTATTCAAGTATTCGAGTCTCGACATGGTTGTCTTGACGTCGTTCGGTCCTGATCTCGACGTTATTCTTTTACCTTTAACCGGCAGGGACTGTTGGGTAGGTATCTGCTGAGCAGACGATCTCTTGGATATGCTGTGCCTATGTGGGATTGTCGTCATTGCAATAGTGTGATACAACAGCAGGGCTTGGTTGTCTGTCTAGTCTAGTCGTCTGGAAGAAACTCCTATCGTCAAGGAAAGAAACAAGTATTGTATTGCTCTTGAGCGTTCGAATCTGGAAATTTGAGGCGGCTTGCTGGGAACGCTGAGCACGCTTATAATTGGAGACTCCACACAATGCCACTTACTCTTTCTTACTACGGAACTCAGGATCATCGTATCATAAGGCCGATCAAACACACACCCTCCAACAACTAGCCATGGAGGGAGACGATCAGCCACTTGCATATACCAAAAGCATCAAATGTGGCTATTGCCACCAGAAGAAACCCGTGGAGAAATCTTGGTCGTTGCCTTCGATAGCCAGAGCTATGGAGGGCAAAGGGTATAGCAACAGTTGTTCCATCACATTCCAGGGAGAAAATCTAGAGCTTCAGAGTTACGAAGGTCTGATGAAAGATGGCTGGCGTAGAAGTGGTGGGTTCATGTACAAACCGGATCTCCTCAGATCATGTTGCAGACAGTATACTATTAGAACGAACTACGAGATGTTCACGGGGGATGGATACTACAACAAATCCAACAAGAAGGCAATAAGGAGGTTCTACAAGGCTATGGGCGCCGACGAAGCACCATGTGGATCACTTCTGGAAGAATACCATAAGAAAGATAAGAAGAAAAGTTTCACCACTGTTCTTTTGCCAAACACGTATTCTCAAGATAAGTTTGAATTGTTCAAGAGATACCAAATGTCCGTTCACAAAGAAGCAGAATCCGAAGTCAAAGATTATGGATTCTACGGGTTTTTGTGTGACGATCCATTTCCAGAAGGAACCGCCAAAGAAAATGTCGATTGGATGGAAGTTAACAGACAATGGAGAACAGGAGAAATCGGAGAAGAATTGCTCAATCTTCAAGGACCTATCCACGAATGTTATATAATTGACAAGAAACTTGTTGCGATTGCAGTGTTGGATATCTTGCCCACGACCGTTTCATCTGTCTACTTTATTTGGGATCCCGATTATGCACACCTTGGTTTAGGTACGGTCAGTGCAATCCGTGAGATAATCATGGCGAAACTTCTGAAGAAAGATCACTACTACATGGGGTTTTACATTGCCGATTGCGAGAAGATGATATATAAGGCGAAGTTCGGTGGCGAGATAAGGAACTTTGATGTCAATGAAGAGAAAGACACGGGAGACGGTTCTTTGAAATGGGTGAAGCTTCTGAATGCCAATCCCACACTCCAGGACGGTGGCTTTAAAGTATTCGAGAAGACCGCCGAAGGAAAGTACGTCGATGTAGCTGAAAAGGAGTATGGAGTTAACGCAGACACCCAACCGAGCGATCTGAAGAGTTTCCGTGTAGTCACCAAGACGTGCATCTTTCCCACCCCCTGCGTGATACCCGGAATCAAACTCTGAGTAACAACACTTGTATAACCGATGTGTACTGTCTTTTAGAAACTTGCCCAATAGAGAACCAATGGAAACCAGAGCCCGGAATAGGCTGTACAACCTCTATCCGAGAGCCTACAGCCGCCTCGTATTTGACTCCCGTTTAGGCGCTACGGTCGAAGGTGAAAGATCGAGACGTGTTGAAGATTGGCAGAGCTGCCTGCTGGACCCCTCTTCTTCTGTACAGCCCGTCTTTTGGCCCTGCACACACACCAGACACACACATGTGGAAACTCGCTGGCATCTCCAGACTCTCTCTGGGCGTTCGTCCCTTTTTCCAGCTCAGAAATGGCGTCTTATCAGCAAGTGTGACCAAGTCCATTTCCAACAATTATAGACTACAACACCAACAATTCAAATATTTCACCACCAAGAACAAGTCTTTCGGTATCACCACCCCATCCACTGCCGATGCCAGAAGTGTTTTCTCCGAAGACGAATTGGAGGAAGCAAGAATCAACCGTGAAAAGGGTTTAGGCATACTGAAAAAGTTCCCTGAAGCATGGGTTCCATACATGGAATTGATGAGAATTGAAAAGCCAATTGGTACTTTACTTCTTTTATCTCCATGCATGTGGTCAATTACCATGGCTGCATCGATGACTGCAGCTCCTCTTCTCCACACCATTTGGATGTTAGGTGTCTTCTCTGTTGGTGCGTTCGTTATGAGAGGTGCTGGTTGTACCATCAATGATATGTGGGACAGAAACTTAGACAACAAGGTTGCCAGAACTATCGAAAGACCAATTACCTCCGGTAGAGTTTCTGTCAAACAAGCTTGGGGTTTCTTATCTGCTCAAATGTTAGTTGGTTTATTGATCCTTTTACAATTGCCATTAGATTGTTTCATCCTCGGTGCATCTTCTCTTTTACTTGTCGGTACTTACCCATTCTTCAAGAGAGTCACTTACTACCCACAAATCGTCTTAAGTGCATGTTTCAACTGGGGTGCATTATTAGGTTTCCCAGCTATGGGTGTTTGGAACTGGCCTGTCATGATTCCTCTTTACTTAAGTGGTTTCTTCTGGTGTATGCATTATGATACCATCTACGCTCATCAAGATAAGAAGTTCGATGTCAAGGTCGGTATCAAGTCAACTGCTTTAGCATGGGGTACTAAGAGTAAAACCATCTTCAATGCTCTTTCTACCGCTCAAATGGCATGTTACGTTACCAGTGGTTTCATGGCCGGTATGGGTCCATTCTTCTACTTAGGTGCAGCTGCCGGTGCTTACAGATTATTCCAAATGACCAAGAAGGTCAACTTAGACGATCCTGCAAACTGCTGGTACTGGTTCAGAGAAAACATCAACACAGGTCACGTCTTCTTCTTAGGTATCTTATTCGATTACCTTTGGAAAATCTTTTTCTGAGTAACTTGTGTTTGTCACTGCATTCAACTATATCCAGATAAATCGCTGTCTAGACTGTTCTATATAAATTCATTCTAATTTTAGATTAAAATTACAAAAGTTAAAAAATATTATCTAATAAACCTAGAAATCCGCCTTCTTCTTCTCGTCAACGTCTTCTTCCTCCACAGGAATACTCCATTGTTCAATATGGAATTTCCTCTTACTGTTCTTGAAACTGTATTCTTTCAAACGTTTTTCCATCAATCCCATACCACTTAAAATTGGAACACGGTAAACATCAACATAACCTTGCTTGATCTTCTCCCGTTGTGTCTTGTAAACCTTTTCCATCAGTAAGTTCAATTCATGTGGGAATGGAACTAAACGCAGAACACCATCAAATAACATACTTTCCATAGTTGATAAAAGACTGGTACTTTCAAATAACTCACTACTCACACTAGCCATTAATGTGATTCTTCCTGCGTGTGAATTGATGATTTGACGAAGACCGTAAACAAAACGAACAACGGAGTGGAACTCAACAAATTCTTCACATCCATAAACGATCGGGTTTAACATGTATGGTATAGCAATTCTAATCATTTTAGTCTTATCTTTTAACTCTCTTTCAACAACTTTCTTAACTTCTACCAAGACACGATCATATCCTTCATCAAGTCTAATGTAACTGATTTCTGTAGGCCCAGGACTTGGCGTTATCTTTGTTGTGATATCAAAATGGTGATTGTAGTCAGGATATTTTGAATCGTCTGATGGGTTGGAAGATATACTATCATCTTCCTTTGCTAATGGATCTTTCTTATATCGCCATGCAATTCTTAATTCGTTACCCGCATTGACATTACTGACACTCATTTTTCCTTCTTGTTCTTTAACAAGGTTCTTCTTACGTTCTTTACTGTTCCCAGCGTAGATATCTGGCAATTCATTACCAAAGGAACTTTCCATTCCAATAGTAATACAATGGCTGACAATCTTACCCACTTTTCTGTTTTGAACAATACCTTGACTGACATATCTCTTTAAAAGAACACCACTAAAATCTGTACTACCGTCTTCTTCGACTAATAATGAGCAATTAACTGGTAAACCACCATGTGTCAATATAGTATCAATGTCTTTTGTACCCGTAGAGACACAGTTGATATTAGATAATGCAATTGAAGGTTTCACACCTATATGTTTGAACACTTCTTCCTTCGGCTTTTGTTCCACTGGAGCTGCAGGGACAGCATGCGGACCGTCTCCTCTGTTTGGAATCATTCTAGTTCTCGTCATTGGTGTTCTCATTCCTGCGGGTGTTGCTGTCCGGTTTAACATTGGGTTGTTGGCTATAGGAACAGGCCCCCTACCACCAACAACTTCTCCTCTTCTTCTAAATGCCATCTTTAAAATGTAGTTATTACCCCTTGCTGGATAATCCCTTATCTGGCCTGAAAATAACACTTCTTATCGTAAAAGACCAGTTTCCTTCACTAAAGAAAATTTTCGACCGAAGTGACAGGATCTGAAAATTTGAAATTTGAGCTCTCACTGTAAATCAGAAATCACTCCATTTGCCGTTTACATGTCGTCTGTCCGTCTCCTGCCCTCTCATGTGCCACACCTGTTTTCTCTGTGCATCCCATTTCCCCAGTTCTCATCTAGCCACAGAGTGTTGATCCAATAACAAAGATGTCAGATAAGGACTCTAAAACACATAAAATGGACGACGACATGGATAAGTCCTACTCCGAAAACTATTCTTATGACGATGATCCAATGGACGATAAAACTTTGTTGAATGGATCCAATAATGACGACACAAAGTTGAATATACCAGCTGTGGCAAGTTATGTCGTTGGTTCAGATACATTAGAAGGAACCACGCTCAACAACGGTGAAGCAGGAACACACGGTGTTACTTTGCCATCACGTTCAAATTATGAAGATCCCTCTATAGCTCATGTTAAACAATTAAAATACAATCAAAACAAAATTTTACTTGATAGAGCTATTAACTCAACTGTATCTATGTTCACCGAATTTAAGGAAAATAATATCAACTCTCCAATCCACTACCCTATTGACCAAATGCTTTCGAATGGTTATGATTCAAAGTTAAACTCCATCTCATCAAAGAGGGCATTGTCAATACAAGAAAATGAAGATACCAATAAAAGTAGTGACAAATTTGATATTCTGAAGTTAGATCTAAAGGTTGGTATGAAGTCTTCTGAATCTTTAATTACCAATCTTGATGACAATACCATCTCTATGTTATTAGATGAAAAGTTTGCACAAATCATCCATCATTTACTCAATCTGAAGGCTAGAATCGATGACATCACATCCAAAGTTTTGATTACCGGTGATTTGAATTCTGGTAAATCAAGTTTTTGTAATGCTCTTCTGAGAAGAAATGTCATGCCTGTTGACCAACAACCATGTACCAATGTCTTCTGTGAAATCATCAACTTTCAAGAAAACAACTCTATTGAAGAAGTTCACGCTGTCCCAATCGGTGCACAATATAACATCAAAGATCACAACACATATACCACATTCCCATTAAAGAACTTAGATGATTTGGTTTATGAGAATGACAAATACTCACTGTTGAAAGTCTACATCAATGATAACAGAACTGTCGATGAAAGTTTATTAAAGAATGGTGTTGTTGACATCAGATTAATCGACGCACCAGGTTTGAATCTCGATTCATATCAAACCATGCAACTTTTCTCCAGACAAGAAGAAATCGATCTAGTTATTTTCGTCGTTAATGCAGAAAACCATTTCACGTTATCTGGTAGAGAATTCATCTCAAATGTAAACAACGATAAGAAATTTAGTTTTATTGTCGTCAATAAATTCGACTCAATCAAGAGAAAAGACAAGTGTGTCGAAAAGATCATGCAACAAGTTGGTGATTTATCTCCTGAAACTCACAAAGATTCCGACGACTTTGTCCACTTTGTTTCCTCAACCGATGTTCTGAACCATCAACCACCAAATGGTGGAGACAGCGGTCCAGGTGGCGACGGCCCAGACGGCAATCCAAACGAACCAAATGACAACCCAATGGATCGTAACTTTGATAGATTAGAAGCGTCCTTAAGAAGCTTTGTTCTTGATAAGAGATCAGCATCCAAGTTATTACCTGCTAAAAACTACTTGACTAAGATTTTCAAGGAAACATTATTATTGATTAACATGAATATTAACAGTTACAACACCAGCAAGGAAAAGTTGAATCAAGAATTAAATGAAATTACACCTAAGTATGACGAAATCGTTAAAGTTTCAGGTAAGGTCAATGATAAGGTTTTAGGTATTATCGATGAAACTGCCGATGGTGTTTATGAATCCACCAGATTAAACATCAATAAAACCATTCAAACATTTACTGAAGTTAAAGAAATCGACAAGTCTGTTACTTTATTTAACATTGATCAATTCATTCAAGCTACAAAATTAAAGGTTGTTCACGATATTCTTTCATGTATTGAAGATTCTGAAGATTATGCCAGATTACAAACGCTACATGCTATCCAAGATATACGAAGTTTAGGTAAGAAGGTGTTAGGCGATGATGCACTCCAAGAACACAAGTTCAAGCCTGATTCGATGTACTCACACAAGAGAGATCATCAACTAAAGAACCAAATCAATATCAATTTTGAACTTGTTGATTTAATCGATTTCGATTCCATAATAGGATTTTTCAGAAGTATCCAGTCAC